>PVHP010002642.1:0-27399 GCA_004024765.1 Zapus hudsonius
GAGGCCAGCCTCTTTAGCCATTATGAAATTTCCCCTGGATCTATAACTTTAATAAGTACTTTCCTCCCAAAACTGTGCCTGGTTTGAGATTCATCCCAGTGGCATGTGGCTGGCTATGAAACTCTGTAAGCAGAACTATAAATTTTAAGTTTCTAATGGCTTCCTTTTCCCTTTAGCTTAACTGCAGCATAGCCTCCAGCCCTTCCTCTCTGTCCCCCACTGGTTTCTGGACTCTTGCCCATTCTCTCTGCCCTCTAGTGACAGAGGACTGCTTGCAGTTCCCCAGGGAAAGGGAACTTCCTTCTTCCATGAGGCTCTATGGACATCATCCCTTTCAGGCAAAGCTCTCTGCCTCCAGACTTGCCATCTGCTCCAGCCCATGTCCTCTCCACTCACTCTTTATGTCTCCAATCAGAAACGAGTCTTGGAAGATGAACTTTTTGGTTCCCCAGGTCAGGCTTCCCTATAGTATAGCTAATAGTAACCAAGAGATTTTCCAACATTGAAATTACATATAGATTAGCACAAACACTTGTCTCTAAGCCTCCCAGAAGAAGAGCAGCTCCAGAAAGGCAGAGGCTGTGTTTGTTTTTCCTAATCCTGCATCCAATACAGGGTCTGCTATCTAGTAGACAAACCAAAACCATTTTTTAATTAAATCGATAAAATCCCCTGTCAACTGTGTCTCCTAAATCCTCAATACCATTTTTAAGAATACCTTCCACAAACTTGGAGCTAATCAAAAATACACTTAAAACATGTCCTCCCTGCTTAATATCACACTGATAATAAGGTAATATAATATAAGAAAATAATGAAATAGAAAGGCTGATAAGCCTCAGGTAAAATTTAATGATAGTGTTCTATTATTTTTATACTATAACAACAAAAGTGAAAATATATCACAACACTGTCAACCTTTATTTATTTATTTATTTATTTATTTATTTATTTATTTATTTATTTATTTATTTATTTTTGCCTTCTATAGTCACTGGATCTTTCCTGGGAGAATTCAAAAGGCTATTCATAAAAGCACTATTTACATGATGTACAACTTGGCAGGTGAAGAAATCCACAAAGCAGACATCAGAGATTTGCCAGAAAAACCTAAAGGAGAAACTGTCCACTGCCTGCCCTGAGGCCCCAGCTTCCATCCGCCCCCTCTTCTCTGAGTTCCTGTAATAAAATGGGACTGGGGCCCTGCCTTATAGCTGTGTCTCCTAGAGTTTTCTGCAGGGAAGGCTACATGGAATTACTATTCAGCCTGACCCAATCTTGAAGTTTAACTTAAAAGTTTACACATCATGTCTTAATATGTTTAATCTTAGTAACTGCCTTTTCTGAACACCTACACCTGAAGTTAAAATACGAAAAAGAAAGCATCTTCAAGTCTTTCCACAACAAGCAGATGGGCCTGATCCCATCCAGCCATGGACTGCACAAAGCAACAGCTTGTGCATCTTTTCACAAATCCTCAAATTAGAAATTTCAGAGCATCATGGATGGCAGGATGAAGTCTGCTTTCCTGAGGAGATTCAGTGCCAGCCCGATGCCAGCCGACATCCCTCTCTCAAGTCTCCAATGGAGCATTTTGCAAAGAAAAAGTGCCATGCAATCTATTTAATTGGTTATTGTGCACAACCATTTCTGGACTTGGAATGACTATTATTTAGATTTTATAATTGAGTTGACTTGCTCAAAATGTGCCCTGAACAGTTTGGTGGTGTCTGATTTCAGATGAGCTCAGAGAGGCTGGAGACAAGGGAAGGATGGACGCTCTTCCTCCCAGGACTAGACATGGCTAACTGTGGTTTAAGGGCAGGCCAAGCATTTGGATGCCTCTGGGCATTGTAAGAAGTGCACACTAGAGACCTCTGCCTTGACCTCATTCAAATCTCATGCAGTAGAAGCAGGAGATGACAGTTGAGAGCTTGTGTCCAGGTGTCTCAAGCAGGCATATTACACTCCACAGAAAGCGAGGAACTCCCTGGAAGGAATAGATGGAAAGCTAGTTTCAGGGAGGTGTCTCTCTCTTCATATGACTCACATATCCCCCGGTTAGCTTCTGAAGTTTAGAGACAACTGGGGAATCTAAACGACTTGCCAATACATAAAATATGGCATATTTATTGGCTTGAATGGTGTTCAGAAGTTAAAAGCAATGAATTAAGTTTACACAAACCAACATGGTTAAATTTCAAAAACAAACCATTGAGTCAAAACACAACTTGCAGACAACATATACAATATGTTAACATTTGCTTCTAAAGGAAAATCTCACTCATTACCACATGCACAACAGAAAACAATATCTTTTTCTAACATACATGCATTTATACATGTGTGAACCGTGAATACATTTTTTTTGTGTATATCACTTTCAATTACTTTAAAAACATTTAGGTCTGTCTACTCCATGGATAAATATCTTAGGAAATTAATTTCTCCTAGAGTGCTTGGGAATAAGTCAGCTGGCTAAATTTTATCTTTTGTTTTGGAAACATAAATTTATATATATATATATATATATATATATATATATATATATATATATATATATATATATATCCATCTATAAATCTATGTATAATAACATACATAATAGTCTATTTGTATTAAACTATATAATGTATAATTATTACTGAAATTCAAAGGCCATATCCTAATTCACTAGAGTGATTGAACTGAAGAAGGGTTTGAGCTAACTGACAATGAGGCAGTCCTTATAAATTTAAAAAATATGGTAAACAAATTTTCAAATTTTGAAAAAAAAATGAATCGAAGAGAATAATAATTGTATGTAACATGTCCTGAATCTGGATCATAGACTAGGCCTTTTCCAACTGTTTTCTCTCTCTTAAAATATTTAAGCATCCTATAACACCAAGAACACAGACTGTAGACACTGTCCTCACCAACTATTTTGTCCACAAGCTAACCAATGCTAGAGGTACAATGGCCACCTAATCTGAGACGTTGGTGAGTAGAGGAACCAGGACTGAGACCCAGGAAAACTGGGACAGCCCTGTGTCACACCACACTGACCTGCATGGCTGCTTCAGCTCTGGCATATTCACCAGAGGTCACACCTGTACTCTTGGGACTATGAAGGGCTCCATCCTAAGGTGCACAGAAGCTGTGAGGTAAGCCCCACAGTGCTGGATTCTGCTCCTGCTAGAACCGCAGTGGTTGTGAGTAGAAACCTGCTCTAGACCTGACCCTCCATCAGGGAGTTGGACGGAGGACAAGTGACCACAAGGAACAAGCTTGTCACAAAGGCAATCCCTTGACAGTCTGGAGACCTAGTTACTCAGAACACTGAACAAGCGATCTTGTCAAGCCAGAGAGAATTTAGATACTTTTTTTCTTTTAATGCATTTTAAAACTGGCTTTAGAGATACCCACCTGCCTCTGTATTTGTTTTTGTCTCAGTATTGGAATAGGGAAACATGAGATTCAGAAACACACATTGGATTACATTCAAATGCAATATCTGACATGGATACGAGTTCTTCCTCCTGCCTTTTTTCAACCTTCTGTGAGGAAAGTCACAGAGGGATATCAAACTTCAGTTAGTTGATAAACATGGAAAGAATGTATCTATTTCCTGTCCCTTCCCAAAGTGTTAAAACATTGACATAAACTCCCAGAGTGAAACATCTTGTGAAAAATGAAAGTGGTGTTAAATCATTGAAATCCTTTTGTTATTGCGATAGAACAGAGATGTTGAGAGCCGAAATGTACATAAAATAAGTCCAGAAGTAGAGATAAAAGTGATTTTATCTCCAGAGGGAAAAAAAAAAACCAAGAAATTAATCCAGAAAAAGAAAGTGTATGTTTAGGTCCTTATGTGAGTCATTACATATTGCATAAAAATGCAAACAAAAAGGATACTATATCCAACCCCAAAAGGCATTAGAAGGTGTGCTGAGTAGTTAAGCTGAGGAATTTTCATGTCTCCCATCTTTGTGTGCCGTGGAAGGAAGCTCATGTCTAACCAAGAAACAGCTTCCTTCGGTTCCCATGCTCCGCAGACATCAAGCTCACAGTGGCCCTTACCTGCTGAATCCATAGGTCAAATGTAACGTGCCTCTTCCACCCACACTGCCGTGTGCTTACATCAGCTTTCCTGTGTTCTTCATCCCAAATCCATGCCCCCAGTACAACCTCTTCCTGAACTCAGCAATCTTCTGTCTCCTCGACCTTTTCAGCCATATATATATGGTCAATAGAAAGGTGACATCAATGTAACATCCGAATGGGAAGATACTGGTAACGGATCAGATATCAGGAATATATGTCATGAAAAAAGGATAGACTAAGATGTCCTACACCAACCAAGTATGTGGTCTCTTAACCAGCATGTCCAGACTGATCTCTTGGAATTCTTTGTCCTAAACTCTCGCTCACCTGAATGGAAATCTGCACCTTCCAGTTCCTCTGCTGACTTGGGGTCATTCTCATTCCCTCTTTCTTGATTTTTCATCTTTATTTGCACATGGTGGGGAGAGGGCTAGGGTGCTCCAAATCTCTTGGTGCTACAAAAGAATACCAGTCCAGCTTTCCGTGGTTACACAGATGGCTGGAAAACTGAGCCCAGACCTACAGGCTTTACAAGCAAGCACCTTAAAACACTGCGCCATATCCCCAACACCCTGTCATTCCCTGTGTCTAACAGACATTCTTTCAGTCTCTCAGCTAGTCGTACTAGATCCTACCTTAAAGCATGTCCCAAGTCCCGGCTCTCCTAGATCCAGGCCATGATCGCCTATTGGCTGTCTCATTACATCTTTACTGGAAGGTTCCTTCCAGCACAGCCTCCTCTCTGCCTGCTCTGACTCCAGGAATCAGAGAGGCGCTTCTGAAGTTAAGATTCCATCATGGAATCTCTTGTTTGTAACACCCCAAAGACACTTGTCTCACTCAAAGAGCAAGTAGGTGACCTTGACGGAAAGTCCTCCATTCTGTCTTTAGCACCCAAGTTCTCACTGTAGGAAGACGGGTCCTCCACGTTCTGTCTCCAGCACCTGAGTCGTCACTTCTACTCATCCTGTAAGGTTCGTATGTGATCTTGTTTCTAGAATATATCGTACCTAAGAGACTTTGTATTTTGGGTTGTCTCTGCTTGCAGCGGTCCCCTTCCGATATCCTTAGGAATCACTCCCTCCAGCTTTCTGTTCGTTCACTCAAATTCTTATCTTGATCTCCCTTTCTACTTGAAAATGGCACCTCTCAGCCTGGCTCTCCTTCCCCTCCTTGCCTGCCCTGGCTCTCTCTGTAGCAATATGACACATGATGCATGTGAACCTCACTATTCTGTCACCTGTGTTCCTCCTTCAGGGAGGATGACAACTCGCAGCTGACAGTGACCTTTGTCATTTGATCAACTGATAGAACTCTAATGTACAGCAGCAGGGACTCACAGTACTTATTGCATACACCAAGGAAGAACAGAGCACAGATGAAAGTATGAATTTAGGAAGGCAGATAGCAGACACGAGTAGAAGAGCAGAAGGTGGGCTCCTCTGGAAGACTAATCCTAAAAATTGTACATGGGTTTTTTTTATTAATTTAATCTTATCAATGAAGATGAATTAAGACCCTCCAGCCCCCAGCTGCTGGATCTGGTGGCACCTTTATGTCCTCACACTGTCCTGAATCCACACAGGTGCGCGGGCTATCCTCCCTCCTCTTCCCTCCCAAACCACTGTGCACATCACCAAGAAGCTCTCCCCTAGACCAGCCGTCCAGGAAAGCCCTGAGGTCAGGTCAGCTCTGAGCACTGACAGAGAAGGAGGCAACATCAACATTGTGTGGAGAAACATTCAAAATACAGTGAGCCGATTAAATGCAGTAAAGAAGTGGCAGAAGAGCAGAGGAGAAAGCAGGATTAGAACTCTAGTCCAGTACCTAGCCCCGGCCCAGTCCTGAGTTCAACATCCAGAACCACAGGAAGAAAAAGCCTAGAAAGGATTCATTCTATTAGTTAGGAAAACTTCACCTAATTGCAAAGGACTATCCTGTTTTTGAGAACCCCTGATCTTGGGAATAAGAGAATATTATCTATGCGGAACCGGTGCTGATCCAATTAATTTGAATGTTGAAATGATCACTTCCTTTTGCCAATGATAGAGATGAGGGGATATGAGAACAAGCAAAGATATAAGTCTGTAATCAATCGATTCTAACAGTCTCCTTGTAAACTTACTAGATGACATCTTGTATATTTTTATTTTTAGTTTTGCAACTAACCACCAACATAACTAATAAAAGGTCTCAAAATAGATTTCACAGGGGATCAAGTATTTAATTTTCTCCTCTCCCTTTTGTTAGCCCTGAATCTTTCCTCCGGGCTATCTGGGTAGATGTAGAATTAGTGTGAGAAGTCCCCCTTGCAGAAAACTGACAGAGCTAAGGTAGGGGAATAATGAAAATCAAACTTGGCAAAAAAAAAAAATGGCTTTTCAGTATATTGAAAAGAGGATTGAATCCACCATGGACCAAGAAATCCCCTCATCAAATCCAATCTTGATTTTTACCTATGAACTGATTAGTCCCACCTGTCACTCAGCCGTTTTATCTCCTGGGTTCAGAGCAGGAGCAGTTTTGCCTTGGTTTGTCAATTTCCTGCCAGTCCACCAAGACCAGAATATTGTTCGATGTGTTAAGAAAAAAAAAAAAAGAGTCAGTTAAACACATTCAGTAATGCCAGTAGCAGATATTTAAATCACATTTTAAAAGCTTTGACTTATTTGGGGGAAAATACTCTTTGCAATAACAATGCAAAGGTAATTATGAAGCCCCAGTGTGGGCACCTAATGAGAAAAATTTTATTTTGCTAGACCACAAACAAGATAAAACCTGATGTGAAAATACAGGTAACCATAAGAGTTCTAAGCCAAAATATGAATACATCTTTGTAGACCTCAATTATCCATCAAGTGAAACAAATTTTGAAAGATTCAGCATAAGCAAATAAATCACCTTGGGGAAAAAAATCACGGTTTTCTGTTTTTCATTAGCATTGTACCTTTGAACATATTCCTTCACGTCTCACTTACATTTTATCATAGTATTTTCCTCTTGTTTGTTCTGCTGATAATGATTATCTTGATTTATGAACACAGCTAGAGAAGTTAGACAAGCCAAATGCCTTTCCATATTAAAGACACTAAGTATGCAAAGCCATTGGGTGAGGAAAATAGGTTTTTGCCCAACCAAAGCACTGATTGTAGTCTTGCTTTCAGAAAACAGTAAGGAATATAATGACCTCCTGGTTATCCTCTGTTGACAACAAGATGTAATCAACATATTTTTCTTTTTTTTTTCTGTCTCCAGTAGAGCATTTATAGTCACCCTATGTAAAAGAAATTATTATAAATGGAGAAATATTTATAGAATAATGAGAGAAAGTTATATCCATATCTTTCAAGATTGTTTTTCTTTACATTGCATGGGAATATCTCTAGTCCAATCTTTTCCATATGTTCTTAAGATCTACTTTGCATTTCATTCATGGGCTATAGAACACACCTTCTAACCCTACGTATCATTACTACTCAGATATTGTCATTCTGCATTAGCCAACTGAACCAAATGTCTAGGCTTGAATTTATGAAAGCAGATTCTATTAACATGAAATTTCCTTCTTGGAAATGATATTGGGATAAATAGATGCATCTCATTTTTTTAATTTGATCATAATAGGATGATTCAGCAACAATCACTGCAATTAAGCACTACTATATGCCAAGCACCCTGCACATATGGTCACAGTAAATCTTATGCTCCCATTTCAATGAAGAGAAAATGAGTTTAAAAATTAGGATGTTTTGGCTACACACAGGAGGAAGCTTGATTGATCCAATTATACTTATTTGTCTTTAGAACCATTGAAAAACGAGATACAGTCTGAAGTTGCTTTTGTGGCTCAATGATAGCTTCAAAAATCCTCTCACCTCCTTCCTGGGTGTCCTCAGCATGCTGGAGGGTGGCTCTGGGTATTGTATGCCACCAGGAAGCTCATTTTCTCTTTCCATCAGTCAAGGACAGTCAAAATCCAGAAAGTTTCCTGGGTATTTGAAGCAGAAGGATTTCAGTAAAGGTACCAATGGAGTAGCTGGCAGACAAGTGAGGAGGAAGGAACTTGCACAGGTCACATGCCTACCAGTTCACAGCTTTTGGCCACATTAGGGCTTGAGATGCCATGGGAACCATAGGAAACAGCTGACGTGAGTGTTAGCACACAGTACCAAAATCAGAGGTTTGTAAAGGAAAGACCAGTCAGCCCTATAGGAATGTCTCTCGTGGATGGACCTGCTGCTACTAAAAACCAAGAGGGGCTGGGGAGATAGCTCAGCAGTTATGACATTTCCTGCAAAGCCTGACGATCCAGGTTCAATTCCCCAGTACCCAAGTAAAGCCTGGTGCATCAAGTGGTACTTGCACTTGGAGTTCGTTTGCAGCAGCTCACATGAGGGCTGGTTCCAAACTTAAAGCCTCATGGCGGGAGCTCGAGGTAAATAGTTCCCAGACTGCAAACCCCTACAGTACAGAGAAGGACATGGAAGGATGAAGAGTCAGGACTGAGAAGGGCAAGAAAGATGCACTGATGACCTTTGTGGCCCTTTCTAGAAATAACAGCTTTGGCTGGTATCTCTTTACTAAGAACCTGGTTGGTGTGTGCTCTTGCCACAAGGAAAGCTGGGATATTTTGATTTTCTTGTTTCTATGTTGGAGGCAAGTGATATGATCAAAGTTTAACACATATACTGTGAAAATATCATAATGAAACCCACTCTTATATAATTAATATATGCTAATAAAAAGAAATAAAGGAATAAAAGAACCTTGTGAGCACTTTTAAAAGACAAGTGTCAGATTGAGTAAGTTCACGTATTATTTTGTAAATTAACAAAATAGTTTTCAAATGTAAACAAAAAACAAAACCTAGACGTTTCCATAGAGAAGTGGGATAGTGTGTGTGTGTGTGTGTGTGTGTGTGTGTGTGTGTGTATTCTTCATCAGGCTAGCATGAAGATTAAATTCCTTGGAGAAGAGGTGGAAATCCATCCAAATACAATGACTGTAACCTGTGTAACGAGTGCCTTCTTTTCAAATAGAGAAGTTATCATTTTTTTATTTCCCTAAGATCATGTAACATGTCAATATCATGTAAGCAAGTCAAGCTACATAGTTTTGTCCATGAAAGGAATCTAAAGTATTATTTCATTTATTCAATACTCCTATAAACATTGCTTAGAAGTTGGAGTCACATATCCAAGCATGGAATGATAAGCTGTATGTTCTGGAGAGACAATATTGTGTACTCAGGATGGTTTTGAATATTCCCGATGTTTGTCTGATGTCCTATGGACTGAATTTAAAACTTACTCCTATTAAATGTGAGATTTTAATGAACTACTAGATCTGATGAAGTGAGCTCTAAGTCCAATGGTCTGGTTTCCAATCCAAACCCATGGCCTCGATGTTTGTCTGACGTCCTATGGATTGAATTTAAAACTTACTCCTAGTAAATGTGAGATTCCAATGAACTACTAAAGTGAGCTCTAAGTCCAGTGGTCTTTTTTCCAATCCAAACCTACGGCATGCTGCACAGTGGTGGACAAGTTGTTGACCAGCTCTGAGTCCCATTTCCACCCTCTGTAAGAACAATGTTATCAACCATAGTTGTAAAGCTCAGTAAATATCAGCAAACTTCTCTGTCACTTTCAAGATTTCTGCTATTACTGTTGCTGTTGCCTTTGCCTGGTTGTTAGTCAACAGCATCTAGCAATACTGACATTACCACAGATTTCTGCCTATGAGCCTTCATCAGATTCCTCAACAAACATGCTGGTTTTTCTTCTTTTCCAATTTGTCATGGCAACTATTTTTTATTCCAAATTCATTAAGTATGAGACATATCACACTCAAAAGAATTATTCTCTAAATTCTTGAGCCTGGGTATTGAATTGGAAGATAATGCGATCACTTAAGAACAGAATTCCAAAAAGTAAAACCCTCCTTGTACATTCATTTTCACTCTGATGTGCCACCAATTAAAACAAAAATGACCGAACACTCCTAAACTATGAAGATACCGTATGTGTTACCACCTCCTAGAATATCTGTACCACCTTGAGCTGCTCAGGCTGTGAAAACCTTTGAAGTCGGAAAACACTCCTGCTTGATCTTCCAGCACTGATAATTAAGACCTAGTGTGGCAAATCCGAGGAGACATGTCACCCGGTATCTACACTCCCTTGGTGGGGGGAGGAGACAAAGAAGAAGGAGAGAAAAAGTAAGCTCAGAATCATCATCATAAATCAATTGGTTCTGCCTTTCAGGAGGAAGAGACCAGCAACGTTTATTGGACAACTCAATCCAGTCTTGCCTCCCCAAATCAATTTCTCTCTCTTCCTCAATGGTTTATGATCTTTGGATTTCTTTTTCTTAAGACTGATTTGTCTTCTAAGAAATGGAAAAGAATGCAATGTCTTTAAAAAATTATCATTTATCTTCCTGTTTTTTTTTGGGGGGGCAGAGATGCTCTTCTATGTCATTCTTCTCTGTCACAATTGTTGTCATGCCATGAATTTAAAACAGGTTTTGCTTCTGATTCAAATCTGAGCAGGGATATGTGGGGTATAAGGGTGTATTAATATGAATGGATAAAAAACATGAATGTTGAGTCTCAGAAACCTTGTGTTCTAGCTAATTGGCTATAATAACATGCTATAATATACTTTTAAATATTTTCAACTCAGCAATATTGTCACAGAGATAAATTGGGCTAAACTCTAACTGGAAAAGCATAGAAAACATATCGCCATACTTGTTTCTTTACAAAGAATACTTTGGGTCAATGGGTTCAATGATTATTTATTTGTAACTCTATCATAATCATTACAGTGGGTGACAGACCTTTTTTGTTTTCTTTCTTTTTTTTTTGGAAACTTACTGTTATATATATTTAGAGTTAAAACCTGTTAACTCCAGAGAGCTTGTCTGATCATTATCTTAAGTAATATTTGCCTGCTGTTCACCTTCTGGATTCTGACCTTTCTTTCTCTCTCTCTCTGCTGTAATATCATTTAAATGGAAGGATTGGCCACCAATTACACTGTGTTACAAACTGTCTTGGGATGATATCTAAAGCCCCAGCAAAATCTAACTTGACAGAACATCCACCTTGTGTGTGTTCCATCAAGTACATCAAGAGAGCACTTATCAAATTTCAAATTACCCAGATTATGGAACAATGGACCATTTATTCAAATCATAGGGACAAGCAGGTTTTAAAAAATAAGCATAAGGCTTTCACTGGGTAAGATTCAAAAGGATCCAATTGTCATCATGATTCTCCATGATTAGCAAAGAAAAAAAAAAGAAAGAAAGAAAATGGGAAAATGGAATTCAGTAGATAAATCTCTGAATCATTCACACTCCCTATAAACTATTTAACCAAGAAGGATGGAAAAGCAGGAAGTAATGCGGGAATTACTAAGCTCCCAGGAGTCAAGTATATGCAGACAAAAGCTGTGATTTAACATGTGGTCTTAACAGCTTGTATGTCATATAATACTTGACTGTATTTAATCATGAAAGGGAGATGATTGAAGAATTCCAGATCTTAAATGGATTCCAGATCTTCTTCTTAGCTGGTAAAGAAGAGTTTGTATCGATGTGGCCACCAAAATACCTTAACCTAGAACAGTTAGACTGTGGTGGTCAGAACTGACAGTGAAAAGAATATGGGTCCAGTTACACCAGCTGTATTCATTATTATTGTTATTAATGTGTTTCACTACCATGGCTGAATTCTCTTACAGTTTATCATTATATATAAATAGATATGTATATATACACAATATATATACATATATATTCACCATAGTATATACTATATATTGCGTATGCATTCTCAATAGAAGTTACCCAAAGTACTCCAAGATGCTGCAGTGATTTTTAATCACATTCTGAAGAACAAAAGAGGTTAAATATGGGCCTCGGCTGGCCCAGTAGCAGAAGCTGAAATTGACCTTCATCCCTCAACTCCACATTTTCAGACAGACCCCACACCTTTGGAGATACAACACTGACAAGAGAGTTGTAAGGAGAAACACTTGATTTTGTGAAAGGATGACATAAAAGATTTTAGAAGAAATGGCCCAGCTCATTAAATATTCACTTGCAGAACACTTGGAATGTTTTAGGTGATTAGTACTTTATCAATATTAATTCACTGATCTCAACAATTCTGTAAGGTAAGTACTATTTAGAGCAATATTTAAGTGTAAAAAAATTAAATCCAATGGTCTTAAGTCACTTGCAGAAGGAGATGGAGACTAGGCTCAAATCCATGGGGTTTGCTGCCTTTGTGAGTAAAGACTTTGTTGTTGAAAGGCTTCAGCGAGGGGAAGTGCTCAGTGTTTAGTCCCATCCATGCAAAGTGCTGTGTGAGAGAAGCTAATTCCATCATGAGAGTGAAGAGGGAAGCGACTAAAAAGTTAAAAATATATATGACAATCTTGCACAACAGGCTGGAAGCTAAACAAGATATGATGAATAAAGTCAAAGCTATTGCTGACAAAGTCACTGCTCAAACAGGAAGGATTTTGCATGGATTATCCTCCATCAGGGTCTCTTCTGAGCAGACCTTGGCCATCTGTGCAGCTTGGCACAGTTCATACTAAGATAAATTGCCTAAGCCTTCTTTTTCCTCTTTGTTCCCAGCTCTTTACTTCAGTCAAAATCTAGAACTAGTTTTCCTGGTTGTCTCTTAGTATCCACAGTGAGTTAGCTCCGGGACCCCCACAGAAAACCACTGAGTATGCCCAATTCCTATATATGAGACAGCATAGTATTTGCAGAGAACATACACACATCCCTTCCTATACTTTTATTTGTTATAATGGGTTATTTAGGGAATAATAGCAAAGGAGAGAAGTCTGCATATGTTCTTTATTTTTCCCAACATTGATTGAATCCATAATGTAGAGCCCATGGATATGGGGAGCAGACTGTAATTCCACATTTCCAGATTGTCAGCACAAAGACACGAAGATAAGGAGATGTTGACCTCATCTTTCAAAACATAGACTTCCTAGAAAGTTGTGACAGATATATAAACTAATAATGTCCATGCTTATAATACTAAGGACAATAATGTATGTTTGTCCAAGGGCTAGGAGGAGCAAATATGGTCAATGCTTTTCCCATGGAGCAGATCTAATCAAGGAGTAAACTTTAGCAAGGCTTAGAAGAGAAATGAGCTGTGAGCATGTAGAAGGTCCCAGACAATCATACATTTTTGGAAAAGTGTAGGTTTTAGGAAACACGCTGATCTGCTAGTGGTTGAGACTTAGGTTTGGAGAAAAGCCAACTAGAAGCAGAAGGAGTGATGGCAACCTGTACCTACACCCTGTCCTGAAGGTTGTTTTAACCGTGTGAAACCTCATAGGACAAGGTTAGTAAGGCATGAGAAGAGAGGATCTATATTTTAGAATGGAATTCTCATGAATGCTGGCTTGGAAAATTCAAGGAGGACTAACTTAGATGCAAGACTCTATTTCCCGGTGAGAAATGTCTAGAGCATGACCTATTTGGTGCTAGGTAAGGGATAAAATGAGCTTGTCAATTACATAGGAAGACAGATTTAAATTAGTATTGGATCAGAAAGTGACTAACTTCTCATATCAAAAATGCTAGTGGTATGTGTGTGGGGGGGTGTCACTGATACATATGACAAAGATAACTCATGATAAGATGTTTGGACAGGTTGATTTAGAGTATTCATGTGCCATTCACATACAGTAAACATTAGTAATATGAATACATAATAGTCATTCAAACTATGATTTCTTTGGTATATTTTTCTCTTCCGGATGCCAGTTGTTTGAGATGTATCCATTCTATAGGAACCACAGTATCCAGTTAATGGAGTAGCCACTGATCCACATGCCTACTGAGCTCTAAAATCCAAGGAGTGAGATTAAAAACCTGAATTTCTCATTTTATTTACTTTTCATGAATTTAAATTTTAATACATGGACTCATCTAATTTTCAGGAGACTTCTTAGGTGACACGGATATATGAATCTACTTTACTACTCATAAATTTCATGAAATTAAAACACAGCTCAATTATATCAAATGAAAATGTAACTTCCAAGTTGAGACATACAATCATTAGAAAATTTTCAAATTTGGAAAGTAACATAAAAGGTAAAATAAGATACAATATGTAGTTAAAACTGATTGCATTTGGGTTTTTATTTTTCAATTTTATTCTAGGTTATAGTTATTTTATTTTATTTTATTTATTTTTATTATGCTACTACTGATATTAAAAGAAATATAACATATATGAGTATATTCAGAGAATACATTGAGAAGAATACATGCAATTATTAATAGTGATTAATTATGAGATGGTAATTTGCTATAGAAATTAAAGCTAGACCCTTTTTAAATTTTTTCCATATATATTGTCAATAATTAGATACATTGTATAAAAATGTCTTGTGACGGTACCCTCATTTCCCTCCTCCCTGTCCCCAAACTGCTGGGGGCCCTCTTCAGTGGGCTTGCTGGACCAGTCCATGGGATAGAGGGTTATGGATTGTATGAGAAGTAGCCAGTTTTTTTTTATTTGTATGTTGTTGCTGAGGGGGGGGGGCAATGACTTTGGTATTTTCCCCCACCATGGCTCTTACAATCTTTCTTCCTCCTCTTCAGCTCAGATCCCTGAGTTATGGTGGAAGAGTTTTAGGTCTGCTTTATGTTGAATTCTTAAGAGTCTCTGGATTTCTGCTTTGGACTGTGTTGGGTATGCTCAGGGTCTGTTTCCATCATACTTTCACTAGCTGTAGAGGTAGGTCTCTTGCTCATCTCGCCACTTCCTCAAAGGTTTTCTTTGGGCTCTGTATCATAAGTTAGGGGTGGTTCATATCCTGCTTGGATGTCAGGATGAGGTCCTCTTGGTGGAATTGGGTTCTCTATGGTTCTCACTGCTTTCTGAAACACACAAATAGAATCTCCAATAAAGAGTGAGATCAGTATAGATTAAGTGAGAAGAACATTGTTAATTTGGCTAGATTCTAATGGGTGCAGTCTCTCTGTAGCTCTCTCGTTAGTGGGGTTTCCCCTTGGAGTCCAAGTTCTTGGTCCTCATAAGGGCTTACCATGGACCCAAGTTATATTTCTACTAGATAGTATTTCTCTAAGATAGCAAACTCAGTCCTTCCTCCGGGGATTGATACCTGTTTTCCATATATGTCGAATGTTCTCCCAGATCTAAATCTCAGGTTCGTCATCACTCATTTGACATTCTTACATAGATCTCCACTCAGAGAGAAGCTACTCAGATAGCCTTTTCCTAAACATGCTCTGTAGTCTCCTCTCTCCTTCCCTCCATCCCTCCCTCGCATGCTCTGACATCCCAGCACTCATCTCTACATTTACTACCTTAGTCTCTGACTCCTCCACTGGAGAGTAACTCTCCTAAGAAAAGGGACTTTGTACTTGCTCAATACTATATCTCCAAAACCCAGAATCAAGAGTGGCTATTTGACACTGACTATTTGGTTGATGAATTGGGATGACTGAATGATCTAGTGAACTGGTCAGAGCCAACTATGCCTTAGCTTGGACTGCGCATGCATTGTTTCTTTCCTGAATACAGCCACCATGATTCTTGGCAAGAAAAAAAAAAAACACCAATTTCTCTCAAATCAATTCAGGACCTGAAACAGATAGATACAACTAGCTGAGGGTCAGCATGAGAACTCAAGCAAGGGCAGAGCAGGTAGGATGCACACAGGATCTTCTCCACAAATCTTCACAGACAAGCCCAGTTCTCAGAATCCTGTGTTTAACATCAGTGGATCATTCACATTTAAGACGTTTTTGTTTTTTATTAATTTTCATCTGGGATGGGGAGATGGCCCAGTAGTGGTAAAGCGCTTGCCATGCAGCATGAAGACCTGAATTTAGTTCTTCAGAACATAAATACGATACCAGCCATGGTGGTGCATCCTTTTATCCAAGAGCCAGGAAGATGATGACAGGGTATCCCAGGGCTTGCTGACTAGCTAGACTAGCTCCAACCAGGGAGCTCCAGGTTTCGTAAGAGACCCTGTCTCTAAAGGTAAGGGGGAGTGATGGAGTGACATATTCAGCATTGACCTCTGGATTCCACACACACTTATGCATGCATAACCACACGTCCATGCACGTGCACACACACACACACACACATACATACACAAGTGTGCACCCCTATACACACAAGCATATGTCTTCACTCCATATGCATATAAGCAAAAAATTATCCTCCAAGGGAGAGATTATTTTAAGTGCGTGGAACTCTTCATAAGGGAAAATTATGTATGCAAGATGCAAACCTGAATCCTTTCAAAAAGGTCTTTTGTTTGAGATTCCCTGAAAGCACACTGGGACTACTTGTCCATGCAGCCACAATTCTATGAACATCTTACCTCTTTGTTGTTAAGAGTCAGTAACAGGGAATTCCAAGAAGAAAGAAAATGAGACTCACAAGACAAAAAATATTCTAGGCTCTGTCCAGTGCAAAAGTCCAGGTTTACAATGAGGCTTTGCTAGGAATCACTGTGAAGAGCTGCCTGCAGTTTTCCACATTGTTACCTCTTCAGGTACTAACACGAGTCCATATCAAATGTGAAGAGTTAGCATGGATGTCAGTGAATTTAATTTTTCTCATAGGTAGCATCAATTTTCACCCCTTAAACAATAAAGACTGAACTAACAGTAGGATTACCACAAAATGTCAAAAGAGAAGAGCAGGCTTTCGCTCACAGTTCGGGAATTTGAAACCTGAAGGCAAGGTGAATGTATCCACAAAGCAAAGTGGAAGAGAGATACTTTCAAATCTTGCCTTTTGACAACACATAACTTTCTATAACTACAAGGTCATCACCATAAAAACAGCTAAAGAGTCTTAGCAGATCCGGGCAATAAATCCTGAGTGGGAGGAAGAAAACAAGGGACGTGTAGAAAGTCTCTACAGAGGTCACCATGGTGTGAAGGGGTGTGAAGACAGTTGCCACCCGAGCTGATGGGCACAGCCTGAAGTTGTTTGTGAGTCACTTTTACCTGCTCCACCCTGATCATTTGGGTCAGGCATTCGTGAGTGGTCAGGACGCCAAGTCCCATCAACCATCATTTCTTGGCTCATTCTCCAGGCATGGTGTTGCAAGGTGGTTTATTTTTCTTCTTAATCTGCTATGAGTTAGTGAAGGGAGTTACAATTGCTTGTGAATGAGGAAGGAAGAAATACATCTTATGTCAGGTTTGAGGGGATGTCTTCTGTGTACATTTCTGAACACAAAGACCTCACACTTGTGACCTCTGAGGGCTTTTCTGTCCCATTTAAGTGCTCTGCTCCATTAAAATAGAAGGGGTGGGCTTGATGAATTGTGAGGGGGAGAGGCTATTATTTTCCCATTCATCCTCATTTTTAGGCATGTGAAGTTGGAAAAGTCACCGAAGATAAGCTTCTGGAGATGGGATTGCAGGGGTTTGTCATGATGTGCGTAAAGGCAGCTCTGATTTGCTGTGCGGATCATGCTGGGCACAATGTGTCGGAATTGTCACACATCTTATTGGAAAATGTGCATTGTGGACAGTCTGCTCCACATTGGTGTAAACCTTCTGCAACACAGAGAGAATTTAGTTGTTAACCACTCAGATATGCATGGATTTTCAGGATGCTGTCTGGCATGTCTCAAATTACAACTTCTTGATAGTGTTGCAAATCAAAAGGCTATTTATTTGGAAATGAAAACTGCAAAAAAAGAGAGACAAAAATATTAGAAAGTGTCTTTGGATCTATCAAGGATTATTTTCATGTGCTTTATTCTTCTCTAGCTAGAAATTGCTTTAGCATCCATTTGTTATGATTACTTTTTCTTGTCCTAAGAAATCCCGAGTTGGGATGGCACTTTACCCATGCACTGATTTGATAGTGGTTAAATCTGACAACACTTTGTCCCCACAAGAAAATATTCATAACTGTTCCCTATGCCAGTGATTCATTTCATTTCTAATCTCAAACAGATAACTTTAACTTTACACCTCTAGCTGTCAAACACATGTGCTGGTCTTCTTCTAAATTTAAAAATCAGTCAGGAATGAAGAAGATAACACCTCTTTTATTACAGTTTGGGGAAACAATGAAAATCATCTTGGATATTGAAATATCCCATGAAGCATTTGGGCATACTTGATTCTATTCTTGAAAAATTGCAGGCAATCTATTCAAAGAAACAGACATCAACTAAATATATAGTAAAAACCAAGATGTTCTCGGTCATCTGCAAGTTTGCAGAGACCAAATTGAGTGAGTCAGTGAACCACAAATAAATAAGAGAGAGGACATGAGAAAAAAAAAGCTGCGGCTGCTTTGTCATTAGCTACTTGAAACTGTCTTCAAGTGGAAGGTATCTAAATTTCTTAACAGAGAAAGATAGATGCTGAGGGGCAGTGGGGCTTGTGGTTGTCCTGTCATGGACTTCAGTCATGCTAGCCAGGATAAGGAGGGGCTCCCCAACTCAGTGAAAACTACCAACACCATGCAGCTTGTTTCAGATAGTATTTCTTCAATGCAGAGATTTATTCCAATGGGGCTCAAACGTTAATGTGCATGTAAATCCTCTGGGGTTGAGAGACAACACAGAAACTGAAAGATTAGTGCTCAGGGTGCTGGGTGTTGCTGATTGTCTTGATACAATCAGGACACATTACACACAGGTGTTGACATAGAACTATCACATTGGCGCTGGGGATATGGCTCAGCAGTTAAGGCATTTGCCTGCAAAGCCTAAGGAATGATCTGGGTTTGAGATTCCCCAGTGGCCACGTAAAGCCTGATGCACAAGGTGATCCATGTGGCTGGATTCCTTTGCAGTTGCTAGAGTCCTGGTGCTCCTATTCTCTCTCTCTCTCTCTCTCTCTCTCTCTCTTGCTAGCTCGCTCTCTATAACAACCAACCAAACATAATAAATCATAAACATAAAATAAAACATAAATCATAAACATAAAACAAAACATAAAAGTATAAATTAAAAAAATCACACTGCACCCATGAATACACACAATTACCAGTTATCATTTAAAATCATCTATACATATATGTGGTATCTGTAATATATATATATATATATATATATTATATCTGATATTTATTAGAGATGCTGATTTAATAGCCTGTGATTCTGAACCTCTAAGTACTTCCAGGTGATACCCTGCTTCAGAGGACACAGAATTCATCACGGGATTCAAGTGGTACAATGGTTTGAATCTCTCCCCCAGAGACCATGTGTTCAGACTTAATCCCCCATGCAATAGTACTAAGACTTAAGATGATACCACCTTGCTATGGAAACTTAAAGAGAATTAAAGATGCTTTGTGAACAAATTACCTTGATGATTATGTTCCTGGACATGAAACATATTAGAAACGTAAATAAACAGGTTTCATGGAAGCACCTTCAGAAATAAGAGAATAAGAAGAAAACACAAAAAAGGGAAATCCTCTCAGAGTCAGTGGAAGGAAATTCAAAGCAGCAACGTGGAATAGAAGAAGACATGAAATCACTGTAGTCCTTAACTAACCTGGACCACGATGAACTACTGTGACTTAAGAAATGAACATCTGTGGAGAGAGGTGCACACAGTCACCCACCAAGGCTTAGGAACATTCCAGAAGTGGTGGTGGAAAGAATATACAGCCAAAGGATGGTGAGGAGTGCTTTAAAGCAATGGACACAGTGTGGCCAACACAATCATGACCTCATAACAGCTGTCATTACCTGCACAATATTAGACCCATAAATATGCTGTCATGGATGATGGGGGAATAGTGATATCAAAATAGAAGGGGAGCCTAGTGAGAAGGCACAGTGGTAAGCTGCTTGCCTGCAAAGCCTAATGACCGGATTTCAATTCGGCAGTGCCCCGCAGATGCACAAAGTGGCGCATGTGTCTGGGGTTTATTTTCAGTGGCTGGAGGCCCTGGAGTGCCAATCTCTCTCTCTCTCTCTCCCCCCCTCTCTCCCCTCTCTCTCTCTCTCTCTCTCTGTCTCTCTTCTCTCTGTCTCTCTTCTCTCTGTCTCTCTTCTCTCTGTCTCTCTCTGCATGTAAATCAATCAATAACTATTAAAAACTAGAAGAGGAACTAGTTGGGAAGAAGGGATCAGTGTGGGGGTGGGGGGAATAGAGACAAAAGAAATCAAAAGGAGAGGAACATGATCAGAATCAATATGTAGATGGATAAAAACCACCAACAAAAAGTTAAATAAGAAAAGATAAGAAAAGCCTTGCGTGGAATAGAATATTTTACCTAAACTAGACCAGAAATGGAACAAGTTTAATCACTTCTTTCCCCAAAATAGTGGGTAAATTTTCATTACATGTTTCTCTTGGCCTGCTGATATTTTTTAAGTACCTGAGAAATACACGATTAACACCTCTTCCTGTAACTACTTAGATATACATTCCCACCAACACGAGATGAAGTCCATTTACAAAGAATTTTCAAACTCATCCAAGGTTAATATCAAGGATCTCTGTTTTGGGCCCTACCAAACTCCCTGATAAAACATTAGTTTGCTTTCAGTCACTGTGACAAAATACTCAATATAATTATAAAGAAGAAAGGTTTATTTTGGCTCATGGGTTCTGAAATTTTACTCCTTGGGATGTTGGCCCTGTTTTTTTTTTTGGGGGGGGGCAGCACATATGGAGGAGAACTTGTGGCAGAGCAAAACAGTTCACATCATGACAGCCAGGAAGTAAAGAAATGGTGAAGAAATGGGGTCCTACAACCCTCTTCAAGGACATACCTTCTATGACCTAACGTTCCTCCATTAAGCCCCACCTTCCACCCACCTTCCAAGGGTCCCTCTTCCATCTCCACCTCCAAAGAGTACCACAGGCTGGTCAACAAGGTCAGAGAGCCCTGTGAGAGATATTTAAGATACAAACCATAATGTGGACAAAAAATACTGGAGGTCTGGGTGGCATGAAGAATGAAGAAAAAGTATTTTCCTTATAAGTCACTGATTAAAGTCTGCCAGCAACACCGGAAAAGCCCACTTTTGTGGTTGAACACATCCTGATGGTGATATCAACTTTCCCAAGGTTGACCCCACCCACGAGGAACTTCTGAGAATATCCAGTATACCTCTTGCAGACCTGGGAACTCACACACTCTCATTGTCACACAAAGGCATGTCCCCAGACACTTTACCTTAAGCAAGTGACTTCTTTTTTGAGAGAGTAGATACAAGAAAGAGGAAAATCAGGTATCTCCCAAGTTGAGAGGGATTCCCTCTCCTGGCAAGACATGGAGGGTCAGTCCCCCAAAAGAAAGACCACGTAAATCTACAATATGGATCAGGTCTTTTGAAATAAATTAGGCATTCAATGGAGCTGAGCATCACTACTAAGTTCACATATATATGAAGGACCTTTATTGATTAGACGGAGGAGAAGAGAGCAAGCCCATAAAGAACCCACCAAACTGGGGACTGGCATTTGAAAAACTCTATTCCATTTTGTTTTGGGGAGTCACCATTTACTCACTGTTGTGGCTAGAATGTTTTTGAACTTGGTTCTCAGCTAGGACACTGTTGGGGAAGGTTATGGAACCTTTAGAAGGTGGAACTTTGCTAGAGGAAGTGGATTACTTCAGCTTTTATAGCCCAGCCTAACTTCCTGTTTGCTCTCTGCTTCCTGACTCTGGTTGTAATGTGACAGGCTACACTGAAATGCCTTCCCCCACCATCATGGACTATATACATGGTCTGGAAAGCTGAAATAAGCCCTTTTCTTTCTTCTGCTGTTTTCAGTCAAGTATGTTGTCTCAGCAATGAGAGAGGAATCAGTATAGCCACCATATGTTAATATGCTTCCCAAGCCTTCCCTAGGCCACAGTCTTACAGCCAATGTCTGTAAGTGCAGAACACTTATATCACTTGCAAAACAACTATTCCAGTACCAGAAGCTGCATCTGACATTGAACTGACAATTTCACTGCTTCTAAAGTTAGAAACCTAAGGGTCACATTTAAAAGGTTTTTACCTAGGGAGCGCTGGTTAGGGTATTTGCAACACAATTGTGGGTAAAAGAGGGGAGGAGAGATGTAGCATTATTCATAGATAAAGAGGAAGAATAACCTCGCCCTGTAAATTTACCAAGATTTCACTCAAGATTCTACTGCAGTGCTCACAAGCTTTTATCTCTCTGACAACCAAACCCAAGAGGTTTGCCAAAATAGAATTCCAGTTTAGAGGAAAAGAAGCTAAAGAATTATGCATTAATGACACCTTTACCCACAGGCTGAACATATTTTCATCTGCACATATCATGTACAGGAGATCTTAGGTTATTAAAGGTGAAAGAGGCTAATAGTCTTTGTGAGGGCTCTCTTGGGACACCTATTTGCATAATGCAGCTAATACAGAGAAGCCCAGCTAAGCACTTCTGGACCTGTAGTCACACTTGCTTATTTTTAATTCACTACTTTGTGGAAGAGTTGTTGCTAGCTAATCTCAAAACTATGTCAACAAATAATTCATGACCATATTTATCAATGAAGAAAAGCCTAATTGGTGAAGATATATGGTTTCAGTAATCTGTCTTTTGGAAAATCCCAAATTAATACAAACAGAAAGATCACCATTGATAAAACTGTAGACACTGCTGAGGTTATCTGCCTATTGTAACCCCTGAGTTGTGACGTCTGCATTGCTCTTGATGTCCACAAGCCTGGCTGTGTAAACCAGGAAACAGCTTCGAAGCTGTTCATCAAAGGAAAGAGACTCAAATCTGATGGTTAGGCTCTCATTTCCATACATCTTCATTGCATAAACATTTAAAAAATATTTTTGTTATGGAAATAGCAAAGTGTAGGAAGATTTTGAGCCTAAAAGTTACTAGTACATTAATAATTTTGTTTAAAGTAGAGAAATGATATTGTTTATTACACATAAACCACGGAACATTTTCCACTTGATCTAGGGAGTAAATCTCTGGTGTTTATAATGGAGAGTGCTTTTTCTTTATTAAACAACACATGTCTTGATCTATATCTAAACTATCATGAATCATAACAGCAATAATTAATATTGATGGGGAGTTTATATGCTGGGACCTCCACTGTGATAATGCTTTACATGGGTTAATTAATTTATTGCTTACCTCTCTTTGTTGTACTTACTAATAGTATAGCTATTTTACACATGAACTCAGACAGGGTAAATAATTTCCCTTTGATCGAGTAGCTGATATGTGGCTGATCTGGGTTTAAGCAGACACTGAATCATTACATAGGTTGGACATTCTTTCCTGGTGCTTTGCTTTTCCTTTGAGGGTCTGTTTCATAGAGCCCAGTGTGTTGATTTCAGTCTCACTTCATGTCTCACTCCATTAAGAGAGGACTTGCGCTCATATGATGAATGTGGTCATATTATTAGAGGCTCCTACTTCCCCAAGGAAATCTGTACTTCCCCAGGTTCCCTTTGAATTCTTGCATGAGTTCCTCAGGAGCAATCCAGCCAAAACAGTTAACTTGTGGGCTGAGTTATTTTAAACCTTTATCTTCTAAGTTTAACTTAAGAAACATTTTCCTTTCTTAGGGAGTACCCTTTGTTTCTCAACTCAAAATTTTGGGAGCTAGTGAACGTGAAGTACCCACTCTATGCCATGCAAACCTTGATCAGATAGGAACAAGACCAGGTTCATACTACTGAGAAGCAGGCAGAATGAGTTGGCCTCAAGGAAACGGAACAAGGTAAATGAAACAAAGTGGAGAAAAAAAAACTTCTAGAATTTTGGTCCATCTTATGGTGGAGCTGCTATAAGATTCCAATATGAAACCACCTGATAAGCAGAGATGAAATAGGTTAAGAGACAGTAAGTAGTTCGTAGAGTGATTTTCCCTCTCTTAGTGTGCAGGTTGGGTGTAGTGATTCACTTTGAAGGAATCAAGCATGAAAAGTGGATATACTTAAAATACCAAATCTTAGACTTAATAAGCATGAGCCTAACCAAGTGACTCAACTGAACATCTCCAATTATGCCTTTAGATGAGGTTACTCTGGACATTTGTTCTTGAGCCGAAGCCCCACCTGATGGTGAGAAAAATATCCGGTGAACAAAAACGAAGAGAAGCTTTGGACTAAAAGTCCCCCCACCCCAAGCCTAGATGTTGAAATCTTAGCCCCCACCATGACAGCGTTAGGAGAGAAGTCCTTTGTGTAATGATTATGAGGCTTTGGCAGCGGAGCCCTCATCCTTTATTAGAGATGATACCAGAGAGCTGTGTGAATATACAGTCAGAAAATAGCCATCTGTAAACTAGGAAGCAGGTTCTCCCCAGACACCCCTGACAACCTCTTGATCTTGAGCTTTCCATCTCAATTGGGAGAAATACATTCCTCCTATTTCAATCATCATTCAAGGAGATTTTTACAACAATGCAAACAAAGACACAAGTGTTCCTCAAAACACTTGATCAGGGCTCTTCTAAACTATCAAAATGGTGAAAATTCAAGGAAGCCTTCAACATGAAGAAAATGGAGAAAACGAAGAGGCAATGATCTATGTGCTGTGGTACCATGGACAAGATTCTGAATGAAGTCGGAGAATCCATGGAAAATGTGAAATTCAGATGAAGCCTTCAGGGTAGTCAATGGAATGTAGCAGTGTGTTCATTTCTTAGTTCTGATGCATATATATTATATATATGTATATATATATTAGATGCTCACTTTACAGAACACAAGAAAAATATTCGGAAACTCTCAGTTAGCTTTATAACTTCTTTTGATTAGTTTCATACTTATTCTAATATTAAAAGTTATTTAAAGTAATATGGGCTATATTAGAGGTCAACTTATTATTGAGGTTATAGAACAAAAGATGTTTTTCAATAGCTGTTTCAGAGAAGATATGGAATTTACAGTTCTATAAGAAAACGTGAAAAAGTACAGGTCTTGTTGGGGATTGAGTGTAATGTAAGAATATATTGCATTCATTAATGCTAATTAGACTGGTTACTTGGAGGCTCTTCTTGATAAACAAATATAGGAAGTTAACAGGTCAGCAAGATTAGAAGCAGGGGAAAGGTCAAGGCGTGAATGGAGGACCTGACATGTGTGATGGCTCATATATGAGCCACGTTGGCTTTGCAATGGTTAAACAGGTAAATGCCGCAAAGAGCCATGAAGGCTAGATGTTCCAGAAGTTTCATAACCTGGACAATGAATGGTCAAGAGAGAAGAGAAGAATAAGATGTAAACTCAGGTCACGCTCTGAACAACAAGGAGACAGGCGAGTATGAAATCCAGTGAAGCCCATGCTGGCATCTGACATGCTTCTCAGACTTCAAAGGTGGAGACAATTGCTAGACAGCAAGGCGTGATAGGGCTGTGAGGGGCCAGATCACTAAGAACCCTCTGCTTTGCTACTGTGTCCAATTCCTCTAGTTTCCCAGCAGCGGAGAGAAGAGAATGAAGCCATTTATCCTGGGGGGTAGACAGCCAACTCTGCCACTCACAGGATCTGTGATATTAGGAACTTCTCAATCATTTTCAATCTAGATTTCTTCAAATGAAAAATTATTCAGTTATCCCTGAACATTTCTGAGGTTTCTTCCAGGTTGTCAACATTATGTAATACAGTCATCTTATGGGATCCTTTGGTATACAAGCACATGGTTTGCAACCTGTCATCATTATATACATGGTCAAGTTAGGGTGACTGGAGTTAACACATAATTGGGTTATGTGTGAACCCTGGGCTCAGTCGGTCTGATGAAGGGTCATTCATTTGTTAGCAGCTGGACAGAATGGCATCAAGTTTCTCTTGATATTTCCAAGACGTTCTGTTGTACTATTTATGTCAGGTCATTAAAGGCATGTCATAAAACCTATCTACTTCCATATGGAATCCAGATCACAAAAATGTGTGCTGCTGATAGAGAAGTAAGATGCATTTCCCAATGAAAATAGAGTGCAGATTTGACCAGTTCACATTCATGGACTGAATACTAAAAGGAGAATATTCAGAGGAAGATATGTGGTCTTAACAAATTTCTCATGAGGAAAGAGCAAGTTCAAAGAGAAGGGGAGAGGAGAAAAGAGGAACAGAGAGAGTTAGGGCAGGAGGGAGGCTGGGAGATAAGAAGGGAAGAAGGAGGAGAGAGGAGAGGAGTTTTTAAAGGGAAAGAGTGGTGTGGAGATCTCAGAGTAGTGTGTGCACTAACCAGAAATAGTATCTAGAGGCCAGAGAGATTCAAATACTGGAAATAGACAGTAGTCAAGAATTCTATGTTTAAAAAGAAGATGCAGGCTGGAGAGATGGCTCAGCTGTTAAGGCACCTGCCTACAAAGCCTAATAACCAAGGTTCAATTTCCCAGCACCCACACAAAGGGAGATACACAAATTAGTGCATGTATCTGGAGTTCCTTTGCCTAGGCTGGAGGCCTTGGCAGGCCCATTCTCTCTCTCTCTCTCTCTCTCTCTCTCTCTCTCTCTCTCTCTCTCTCTCTCTCTCCCTCTCTCTCTTCTCCTATCTCTCTGCTTTAATGTAAATAATTTTTTAAAAAATAAGAAAAAGAACCATTATCATCTAAGGAAAACTGGGAGAAAGCTAAGATTATCAACTCACCCCCTTCCTGAGTCTTTGAGAATGTGCACTAAACCCCCAAAGAAAGAAAATTGGGGTGGGATCACCCTAATTATAGATCATTATCACCAAATATTATAATCCTCTTGGTTTTAGTCTCACTATGATATTTAAATCCTGATTTCCCTTTTTTTTTTTTACTGAATTGGGACTCAATGAACCCAATATCTATGTCTGTTTATGCTGTATAGGGATGAATACATTCTCAAATAATGGTTAGGGTGTGAATAGATCTAAGCATAAACATATCTGCTTCACTAATAACAACATGGAGTTATTCTCACCTTAGTCATCATTGCATGAGCCTGGAATGTGGATTTAGGAGCCAACCTGTCTTATTTTACAGATTAAAAAACACAAATTCCTTGGATAACTTAAACGAAACAGCATGCATTTAAAGAAGCCCATAATGTGTTCAAAAAATGGACCAGAATTACACTATTTTTGCCATAATATGAAATATTTGGAATATATAGACCATTCCACATGATGATGACAATTTCATATATGAAGTTCACATTCGTAGAGGATCCATATGGAATCCCACAGATAATGACGGGACAAACAAGGGACCCACAGCCACAGCCATTCAATCAACACAGGATAAGCCAGTGAGACAGAAACCAAGGATTTTCGACACAAGGATCCCTAAGCTCGCAACA
>PVHP010002642.1:27499-87726 GCA_004024765.1 Zapus hudsonius
CTGTCCGGAGGCATGGCACCCATCAGTAACAACACACTTGGGCCAGGAAGACCGGGATGAGTACTAAGATATACAGGATCCCTTGCCACAAGGACTAATACAGACAGCCCACGGAGGAGGATATACAACTGATCAGGGATGGGGAGGGGGGGAATTGGGGAAGTCGGGATAACAACGCATTGTTTGCCCACTAAATAATATAAATCATTATGGACAATAAATATATATTTTTAAAAAAGACACATAAGTTTATGGGGACACCTGAAAAAAAATTTGGACCATTAGAATGGTCATTAATGTTATGTTTATAATATTAGAACTTAGAAAGTTTCAATCCATAAACGATATGATTAGCAAACAATACAAAAGAACATGTTTGTAGTGCCTATCTGAACACACCTCTAGCTGCCACATCAACAGCAAGCATTTCAAATTGCAGAATGTAGGACAGAGCTTGGTGACGTGTGCCTGTAATCCCAGCATTAGGGAGACTGGGAAGAAACGATTTGCAAGTTCAAGGACAGTCGAGGCTACATGGAAAAGCATGATATCATGTTCAAAACCCAAAGGTTTTGTCAATAGACACAGTCTTCACTTAGCCCTTGTCTTTGTGGGTTTGTGCTACTGTAACAAATTACCATAGGCTTGGTGGTTTATAAACAAAACGAAAGTATTTATCTCAGTCCTGGAGGCTGGAAGTCTCATCTCTAAGCACCTGCAGTACCATTGTCTGCTGGGGCCTCACTTTCTGGTTCACAAATGGTCACACTGGTTTCCATCCTACGTGGATGGTCACACTGGGGAAAGGTGAGGGAGTACTTTAGAATCTTTATGAAGCACTGACCCCAAATGGTCCTAGCTCCTAATAGTAGCCCATGCAGGATTAGGTTGAAAGTTGGGAATTTTCAGTGAAGGCAAATATTCCTTTATTCCACAGTAGATGCTCTCACAACCATGACTTCAGAGAAAACCTGCTTAACTAGGCCTTATCCAGAAAAATCAGCCTGGACCATGAATACTCCAAAATATAGGCAATAGGGGGTACTTCTCACAGCAAAGAAAAATGTTATAACTGGTGACAGAGCACAGTAGAAATATGATTATTATTTTCAAGCATTTGAAACTCTGTTTCCAAAAAGAGAAACTGGACTTATGTCACAATGCTCCAGAAGACAAAAGTCACATCAATAGTTTGAAAAATAAAGATGCAAATTTCCACCTCAATGCAAGAAAGAATTTATCAGTAATTATAGATTTCTAAACAAAAGAATGAAATGCCAGTGCTGTCAAGGGTATGAAGACATGGATATTTTCATCTAATTGAAATGGGAAAGGAAACTGGATTGTTCATTCTGGAGAAGCAATTTGGCAATGTGGTTCAAAATGCAGAAGATTCTACATCTTTTGATCAAAAAAAAATCCCACCTGTAGACATTTATCTAAAGACTTAGAAATGCTGCAGAAGCTTATAAGAAAATTAATCCTAGGGGTTTTAGAATAGTTAACATTTTAAAATAACCTAAATACCCATCACATATATGTATTTGATACATAAAAATGTAGTACTATACTATTTTAAAAATCCATAGCAAAAAAGTATTTCATGAAAGCTGAAGCATTGAAATTATTATTAATTATTATTAGTTGAAAAAAGATATCTCAACAGGGCAGCGTGACAAACATCTGTAATTATAGAAGCTGGAACTCAGGAGAAATTACCTCACGCAAGAAGATCATGAGTTCAAGGTCAGTCTGGGCTACCTAATAAGACCCAGTTAGAAAGAAGAAAGAAAGGAAAAAGAGAGAGAGAAGAGACGGGAAAGAGAAAGAGGGAGAAAGGAGAAATCAAAACCTTTGAAATATAGATTTCATCCTATAAAATAAAATTTCCATTATGTGTTTTTAATTGTTTTTCCTAATCTGTCTATAATGAACACATACACATTTTGCAGCCAAAAACATATTTTAAAAACGATGAGAGGATAGAACACGTGTTCTTTCCTCTCCAGAACCTGACTCACAGTAGGAGGCTCCACATTTTTGTTGAATAAATGAATAAATTAATTAAATGTTATCAATATTTTAGGACGTGAACTCTCTAAAAGAGTTAACAGCTTCTCATTACGGGAAGTGTCTAAGCAGAGGCTGAGTGACTCTCAGCTCCTTGGAGGGTATTCTTACTTTGATTTAGATCAATGATTCCCAAACAGAGGCACCTGGGAAAATTAAGTCTCGCAAAATACAAATTTCTGGCTCCAACTCATGTCTAGGAGTTGAATTCAATTTTTGGGACATCTTAAAATTCATAGTCTAACACAGTTAGACTTTGCCTGGGGAGGGAAAATACCTCTAGGACTAGCTTCGTGCTGCTGAAAAGCCCACGGGGGTCCTGAGTGGATGACTAAGGCGAGGCTGTGTGCAGCCTCCTCGGGATCTTTCTTGGCCTGCAGTCATCTCTCTGGTCCCTGGAGCTCAGCCCCTTGTGCTCCCTGTCCTTGATCTCTTGTTACCTCTATACAGAGGCTCCCCGAAACTCAAGACATTGTCACCTCTTTCAAGCCATTCCCATTCATGCATCCCTAGTTATTATTTTTTAACATCTTAATTGTCAATAATTAGATACATTGTGTGATAAAATCTTGTGGTGGTACACCCATTTCCCTCCTCCCTGTCCCCAACCCACTGGGAGCCCTCCTCAGTGGACATACCGGATCAGTCCATTATGAATTGCACAAGTGGTAGCCAGTTTTTTTCCCTCCTTTCTGTGTTCCTATGGAGGGAGGCCATGACTGGATATTCTCTCCCACCATGGCTCTTACAATCTTTCCACACCCCTTCCACTCAGTTCCCTGAGTCAGAGTGGGCAAGTTTTAAATCAGCTTTGTTGATTTTTTTTGGTAGCACTTTGACTGTCTACACAATAATATCATTAACTTATTTATAATACTGTTGTGTGTTTTGAATGTAGAAAGGTCCCCCATAGACTCATGTGTTTGATCAGTTGGTCCCCAACTGGCAGTGGGCTTTGATGTAGGGTCCAGGTGGGGTAAATAAGTCAGTGGGGGTGGCTTTGAGGTTTCTGGGCCCAGCCTCCCTCCCTATTTTTTCTTTGCTTCCCAACTGTGGTCCCAATGTGACTACACTCCTGCCACCATGTCTTTCAAGCTGTGATGAGTAGTGTCACCTCAAACTGTAAACCAAAGTACACCCTTCCTCCCTAACATTTCTTACATCAGGTATTTGATCACAGCATTGAGAAGGTGACTAACACGATATTTTACAATTACAGAGTAAGCTCCATGAAGACAGAAACATTTATCTAATTTATCATTCATTTAAGCATCCTAGAATAATGTATGATTCATGGTAGGAGCTCAGAAAATGCTTATAAATGAACAGTAAGAACAACCACAGAATGAGAAGATGGGCATCTGTGGTTGTTGGTGTGGGTGCCTGGCTGCTGCTGCTTCTTACCAAGTGACATTCCAGTTAGTCTATCCCAGGACTTGGCAAATGTTTCTTGTAAATGGCTAAATAGAAACCTTTTCAGTTTTATGAGTCATAAGGTCTCTGTCACAACTACTCAACTCCGCGATTGTAGCGCATAAGCAGCCATGGGCAATACATAAATATGAGTCCAGCTATTTTTCCCGTAAACTTTAAGATGGATTTGGCCCATTGACCATTGTCTGCTGACCTCTGTTCCATTCACGTTTCTGGAAACCTCATTAAAACAGAATTCTCTAAGGGGAATTAGAGCTACTTTAGGTCGTTTGTGGATTACTTGGTATTGCCAGACTTAGTCACAAATCTTCTTGTCTCTCCAGGGTGGGGTCTTGGGGTAGATAATCTCTTTCACTAATTCTAGAAGGATTCTTTAACTTGGTCTTTATGACGATATCAGTGTTTGTTGGTGATGGCAAAACCCACCTGTACATGTATGAGTTTTGTACTTGAGGAGTTCACAGTGGGTGCCGATGGGAGTCTCCACTTCCTCTTCAGTAGTGTTAGGAGAGAAAGGTCCAGGGTCACCTCTTGTGCAGGTAGCTAGCCACAGGAATGTCTTTGTTTTGTGTCCTGGCTGCTTCTTCCTTTACAAAGTCTGTGGCACTGATGTCACCATGTCTTAAACCAGTCACTGGAAAGCAATCAGTCTGCCTTGGTCTCTCTCTGCCATGTGCTCCCTGCTCTCTATGTTCAAAGCTACAGCACAGAGTATCAGATCCCCTCAGAGAAACCATCTCTTGCCATCCAGATTGGAGGTTCAGCTCAATCTGCGGGCACAGGACAGGGACAGAATTCAAATCACTGGGCCCTGAAAAACTCCTTCCTGCTTTGTCTGACCTTAAACTAGTTGTGGTATCTGGCAAGTCCAGTACAAATCCAGATAACAGATCCTTTTGCAGGTTGCAGCTTGGGACACTGAAGGTTAATCACATTTCACCCTGAATCAATAGGGTACCCAGATACTTGGGTGAAAACTAAAGGATTTAGTCGATCTTGTGAATGCCTTTTTTTTTTATAACCACAGTGTTCACCTGTTTGAAACCATTATTACAGTATTTTATATTGTGTGACCTAAGTACACATATTACTTAAGACATACATCAATGCCATCCATTCTGTTTAGTAAGCACAGCAACATTGCTCTACTCTAACCTCCTGGAGTAAGTCTGGGGGCAAGGTGTGTACAAGGGAAGGGTCTGGGTGTGGCCTCTGCAGTCATGCATATGACCTATGGGAAAAAGGTCAAACATACCAGGTGTAATGGCCCAAATATTCAAGAGGATCCTTGCAAGTTCAAGGACAGCTGGATCAGCATAGGGAGTTCTAGACCAGCCAGGGCTACACAGTAAGATCCTTTACCAACAACAAAGGTGAAGGGGGGTATTAAACATAATTCCCTCTAGGAGAGACCTCATTTAAAACACTGTACCCATTATAAAAAAATGAATCTACTAACTTTGTCATGGAAATTATTATTCTTATCAAACACGATAGTGTTAAAATGGTGAGAAAGAGATCTCAGAAATATATTAATATTTTCCCCGAAATATCAGCCTCATCTACTCAGATGATGCCCCAAACCCTTTAAAGACTTTGGTCAAGGTTTGGGAGATAGTTCATTGGTCACCATGCTTGCCTTGCAGTTATGAGAACCTGAAGTTCCATCCTCAGATCCTATGCAGAGTTCTGGTGTGGTGGTGTGTCCCTGGAACCCCACAGTTCAGGAGGAGGCTCAGGATGATCCCTAGTGCTTGTTGGCCAACCAGTCTAGACTAACTGGTAAGATTCAGGCCAATGAAAGACCCTGTCTCAAAAGAGGTGCACAGCATTCCTGAGGATGACACCAAAAATTGCCCTCTGGCTTCCACACACATGTGCATATATGTACACAATCACCCTCCACCCATGTGCTCACATACCAACACACACACACATACACATACATACCACACACAGTAACACAAAAACAAAAAGGGGTTGATTAAAAAGTAACTTTTTGTAGACGTGAATATTTGAATCTACAGAAATTTATTGTCTTCATTGTAGATAAAAAAAAAAAAGCTAATAAGCCGTGTCTTCATTTCCTTAAAACAGACCTGCCTCTTGAGCTTTACTGTATCATTCTAACCATCCTGTCTTGGGCCCTGTCTAGGGAGACCTCACTTGCAACAGTGGGGTCTCCCCAGCCGGGTCTCCACTCACCCCTCTCCACTCCTTGCTCATTTCTCTCCAGGGAAGGGGCAGTTGAACTTGTTGTTATATCTGCTGCTGAACCATTTTACTGGGGTCACAGTCCTCACCCTGTCTCTCTCCTCTGCTCCCTGCTTCCTGAAGACAAGCCAAACGGCTCAGAATAAACACACACCCGCTCCACCCCATGAATCTTCTCCACTGGTGATCAAATGAGTGAAGAAAATACCACTGGTATAGACCGCATGCCAAGGAAATAGAGACAGAGAGTGAACAGGTTTCCCTTCCTATGGATTCTTTCTCTTCCTCCCTCTCTGGCCAGAGCCCTAAAGAAGCAGGAGAGATCCTAGGCCCCCATCTTTATCAACACCATTAGGTAAATGAAAGCTGCACCTGCCTGAATCCCTATCTCTTGTTCTGTTCCCTGAATGCCATTCAAACAAAATACTGCACAGATCTAACTAGGGAGGAACCTTTGCTGTGAATGCAGTACAATCAAATACACCCCCTTTCCTTACTGTTATTATCATAACCGTGTCAAATGTCCACATCAAAACAGACAATATCTACCGTTATGTCCCCTCCAATGATTACCTTGAAATCATATGCTAGTTTTCAAAGATACTATACATATTTCTATGATAATAATTGAGAGATACCCCATAGTGTTTTCTTCGGGTAAGATAGACATATAATAACAAGCAGGCTTTGTCTCTAGTAGATAGCAATATTTTATATCTATTTTTAGATGAACTAAAAAGACCTCCAGAAAGGACCAGTAATTGCAGGCAAAGAAGTTTCTCAGTTCACATATCTTGCGCACACATAATAAGATATCGCAAACATCCATGATGGGTTACATACTAATGTGACTGTGGACAACAAAGCCTCCAGCTACCCCAGGGTTTGAGTGCTGACTGACTTCTGATTTATTTTAGGCAAACGAGGCTGCTTAATGAGTATAACAAATACTTTAAGGATCAAGTTTAAATGAACACGTGTAAGGGAACTCAGGTGTAAGTCTGCCTTCCATGGTCATTTCTTCAATTGTGGTAAAGTCTTGGCAACTACAAACATCAATTAATGGTCCGGAGTTCCAACAATAACAAGTGGATTGCTAAGAATGGATTAATGGAAAACTTGGCCCATCGGATCCAAAGCTACCATATTGGCAAATTTACTGGAAGGAGATGGAGGAAATTTTACTTCACAAGACAGTGATGACAAAAAAATCTGGTGTGGGGGAAATTACTCTTTGGGAGTTTTTTTAAAAGAAAAATAACTTTATTGGCCATTACTTGTCCAACTGGATATAATAGCCAACATGTGCATGTGTTTTGTGTTTAACAGCTTAAAATATGTTCTCACAAGCATTATCTCATAAACGTCTCTCTAAAAGCCAGAAGTCGAGGGGGCTGGAGAGATGGCTTAGCTGTTAAGGCTTTTGCCTACAAAGCAGAAGGACACAAGTTCGATTCCCCAGCACCAACATAAAGCCAGATGCACAAGGTGACACATATGTCTGGAGTTCATCGGCCATTCTCTCTCTCTCTCTCTCTCTCTGCCTTTCTCTCACACACTTTCTCAAATAAATAAAATTTTTTAAAAAGCCAGAAGTCATTGAAGCACACTGATAAAAGAATAGAGGCTCTGGATGCTTAAATAACCCTAATGTCACACAGATGAGCAATGTAAAAACTGCTGGAATTATACAATAAAAAATACAAAAGTTTATTCCTTAGAAATGTCCATATTGTGACAACACTCTCTTTCTTTGTAACCAAAATAGGCAATAGGCTACCACATCCAGTCTCAGAATTTTCCTATCAACTGGGCATGATGGATCAGTGACCTGTGGGATGTGCCAAGTAGACGTGATGAAGGACCTCTCTATGCTGACGCACACCTCCTCGGATCCGGTCTTGAGTTCATCTAATGCACATGTGTTACTTTCTTCTTCGGGTTTTCAAGGACTCAGAGGTGTGCTTTCAGCCAAACAACTCTGTTTGTACAAATGAGTGTTCAAGTTGAATTCTTCATCTTGCTCACGCTTCACCTCTATTCACTTCTAGACACAGAACCAAAACGAATTTGGAAATTATCTGAACACATAAAAATGCATTTTTTGAGCTGGAGAGCTGGCTCAGTGGTTAAGGCACTTGCCTGCAAAGCCTAATGACCTGGGTTCAATTCCCTACTATCCACATAAAGCCAGATTGCAAAGTGGCCTGTGGGTGTGGAGTTTGTTGGCAGTATCTGGAGGCCCTGGCACACCAATTCTCTCTGTTGGTCTCTCTTCTCTCTATCTCTCTATTGAGCAACAGAGACCAATTCACTAGGTGTCACAGCACTCCCTCCTGGGTCCTACAAAAAACCCACAACCCCCTGCTCCTACTCCATCCTGCTTTGTACAATCGTCCTCATCCAGTCCCCTTTCTTTCCCTCCCTCCTTCTCCAGCCCCTCTGTTGTCCTCACAGCTCCCCCTCAGCCAGGGCTGGCGCCTGGAGAGCTTCCACCCTTCTCCATATGTTCTCCTCACTTCTTATCCTAAGACCCCAACATTCTCCGAGTACTGGTTCCAAGCGCCTCTTCACAGATTTGATTTGTTTGTTTTGTTTTTTGAGGTAAGGTCTCACTCTAGCTCAGGCTGTCCTGGAATTCACTACATATTCTCAGGGTGGCCTCGAACTCATGGCGATCCTTCTACCTCCCACTCCTGAGTGCTGGGATTAAAGGCATACACCACCACTCCTGGCTTTTCTCCACAGACTTTTAATTTTAAAATTCGAGTATCAGCACATCCTTCCTCCTTTCAGTTATCACTTATGGTCCAGCCTGCCTCCTGCCTCCTGCTAAACCCACTGATTCTTGCAGCTTACAGCATGTGGATGTCATCCATTCATGATGGTTGCTTATCAACCACTAGATCCAGTTTTCCTCTATTATCCAGCTAATAGAGTTGTCTCTTCATTCATCATGAACATGGAGACATTGTGAAACACCTTGGCTTCACACATCCCAGATCTCTGAGCCAGTGACAGGTTATTAGCCCTGTATCAGAAATACAAGGTTTACCAAAGGAAACACTAAGGTCTACTCTATAACTAGTTTTACTGGGTGAATGACTACAATAGAAGAAGCATGAAGTACTTAAGAACAAAGGTAGAGGGTTTCATTCATCCTGTCTTGAGGACTAGAGAAGCATGGATGATGACCCCTGAATGATGACCATCGGTGACGAGATGGGAAATGGAAGATGGTGGAGGGAACAGTGAAAGCAAAGGTATAAAATGATATCAAAGTTGGAAGTAAGACATAACTTAATATGGCTAAGAAATGGAAGGGAAAGGAGACACTGGACCAACGAGGAAGTCGTAAATGAGGGTCCAGAAATATCAAGGATTTGCAGAAGAATTGTATGCTGTTCTTTGAAACAAAGGAAGGCAAATTGAAATTAATAGTTCATAAATGAGAAAAAATAGTGCTTTTTAATTATGGATGATGTGGGCCAAATGAATACTCGTGTCCCTGCAAATTTCACGGTTGACATCTTAATCTCCAATGTGATAATATTAGGACCTGGGCCCTTGGGAGATAATTAAGGCACAAGGGTAGAGTCATTATGCTAATTAAGAGACCACTATTCTCAGGCCACCATGTGAAGCCATAATGAGAAGACACCTATCTGTGAACCAGGAGGAGAGCCTTAGCCATGAGCCAGGCTATGCTGGCAACTTATCTCACACTTCCAGCCCCCAGATCTGTGAGCGATGAATGTTCATCATGTAAGCCCTCAACCCTAGCCTCTGAATGACAAAAATCACGAGCAAGAGGGACAGTAGCTCCAATTTAGCATCTTACTCTTGACAGAAGACAAAATCCAAGATATGACAAAAAAGAGGCCAGTTCTTACATCCTAACTTTGTCAATTGCTAATGCTGAAACTAGAGGGAGCTTCACACTGATGAAACACTGGGCTTTTTCTTTATTTTAAATATTTTATTTATTCGTTTTCAAGCAGAAATTCAGAGGAGAGAGAGAGAAAGAGAGAGAGGGACAGAGTGAGCCAGGGCCACCACCTGTGTGTCTGGTTTATGTGGGTACTGGGGAATTGACCCCAGGGCCCTAGGCACTGGAGGCAAGTGCCTTAAATGCTGAGCCATCTCTCCAGCCCTGGGCTTTTTCTTTTTTGTTTTTGTTTTTTCGAGGTAGGGTCTCGCTCTAGTCCAGTCTGACCTGGAATTCACTATGTAGTCTCAGGGTGGCCTTCAACTCACAGCCATCCTCCTACCTCTGCCTCCCGAGTGCTGGGATTAAAGGCGTGCGCCACCACGCCCGGCTCACTGGGCATTTTCTGAGGCGCGTCACAGTAACATTTGGCTGTAGGTTCCCATGGCTCTCACCCAAGTCTTTAGCTCCTTGGAAGTCTCAGACCTAGAATAGATTTGGGTATTCCCTAAGTGCAATAGAACTTTGAATTTTTTGAGAAGACCTGACTCTAAATCAACAGACTGAGTTTATTTTTGACTGTATGAGAGAAGTCCACCCTCTCTCAAGACCCAAGTAGGTCCCCAGTGGCAATGTCAAGGTTTTAGAAAACTGAGTGCTTTGGGAAAAAATGGGGAGTTATTGTCCTAAAATCATTGACCTGTGATAAGCTTACCTGTGGTTATAAGATTTTATGAAAAAGGATTTGCAATCAAAGTCAAAATCTGAACTTGATGTAACTTCTTATCTTTTACAGCTGAGAGTGGAGATAGCACATGTGTTCATTTTTGTGGTTTCTACATAAAACCACAAGCCTGATTCTGACCAAAATGGAATTCAATTCAAACATGTAGCATTACTTTTAGTTCACTGAAATAATCAATTTGAGTAATGAGCAAAATAAAAATTTTGATTGAAAAATACCTACCTCTGTCTTTAATGTTGTGAGGGTTTAATCTAGTTATGTAGATATTCTCCAATAAATCTTGAAAGAAATAGATATTAGTTTTGTTGTGATTCATTTTATGATGACTTAACCTTTCTGTGTTCATTTTTCTTTAAAATATATATATATATATATATATATATATCTTATCTCATGGCTTCCAGTGTGAATACTTATTTCCTTTCTGCTAAACACATTATAATGCCTTTCATGGGCTTCTCATTGTTATCTCACAGTTCATTGGACACTAACCTGTATCTCAATGATGCAAATATAAATACATCTAGTTAAGACTTACAAATACTTTTCCTTGTAAGGTCAAATACTCACTTGAATTTTATATAGAAGTTACAAAATGGCTACCAAAACAATATTTCCATTTTCAGTTAATGACAGTACTGATGAGATCAATCTCAGACTATTTTAGTATGTAAAAATGTTAACAAAAACTAAGCCATGCATACAGTTTGGTTTACAGCAAATGCAGTATGCTATGTATATGCATGTATTTATTTAAATCAATTTTGTTTCAATGAAACCTATAAAGGAATATGCACATTTTCTCATTTGGAACCTCTCAAAAATAATCTCTGCTGAATGAGTTGCAATTATGTATATCTCAAATTGCATTTAATTGCATCTTGCATTAGATTATAGGGGAGGGAAGGCACAGCACACGTGAACTCGGGTTTCCATTGGGGACTTCCAGGTTTGCTTATAAGATTCAGGTCTGTCAGTTTGAAAATCTGAGCCACTTGGACTTGAAGGTCTCATGGATCATTTATGATATTGATCTTTCAGCAAAATTAACTGAGTTCTGATGCACACTGGTGTGTGTTCCCCCATCAGCCATAGAGCATTTCTCCAGCAGTCAGAAGGTAGCATGTCTGACCATCATTGTCTGAAGTGCCAACTCACATCTGCTCCATTTCCCATCCATCTCAGTGTAAGTGGATGTGTTCAGGGCCTTGAGACCATACAAATCACCTCAGGCAGAATAATAATTGTCCTTGTAGCTGCAGTTAGACTATTTCATGGACATATTGGGTTGGCAGAAAAGTGAATCAATTTTAAAAAGAGTGTGTAGCATTAGATAAAGCCCTAGTCCCCAAGGTCTTATCTGATGGTTGAGTTTGTTTTTCAAAACTGAGGTGCCCAGAGGTATTGGTGCTCTATTTTAAGCAAGATGGGAGTTGAATAGAATAGTGGTGCAAGCAGCTGAAAGGTCATCATTAGACAGTGCTGTGCATGTAACCAACCTGAGAGCTAACAACATCACATAACTGTAAATAGCACTGTTGTTTCACTGGCTTCCAGAACAGACACCAGCTCCACCTTCCCAAACACGGGGCACCACTGTAATAAAGAGGCTGACAGTCATCTGAATGTCTCTTATTTCTTTACTGTCTCACATTCAGCACAAAGAGTGTCATCATATATCACTTAACACAAACTGGATGCAGTGTGATGGCGGTGGTCAGAAGCTACAGGAGTCAAGGCATATAAATAAAACATACAGTGTAAAATCTACTTAGTTTCTGAATATACTCCTAGGGGTCAAATGAACCAAACAGGTCTAATTTGATTGAAGAAGATTAAGAAGTTCAAAGATTATTGATGGAAAGTGCATGAAAAAAAAATCCTATTACGTAAAAAGGAACCATACCAAGGGAAATAGAAACAGAACAAAGAATGAATGGTGGAATTTAATCCCTTAATTGGTCTCCCTGCTTCTATTGTCTCTGCTCCAGTTCCCCCACCTCCTTACAAATCGCAAAGTTAGCTTCCCAAAACACAAAGCTGAATGTCTTGCTGTCTTAAAAGTTTCAGTCCAGGGCTGGTCATGTAGTTCAGCAGTGGAGCACTAGTATATCATGTGAGAAGCCCTAGGTTCAATCCCCATTACTGGAAAAAAAAATCAGAGACTGGTACCTATCGATTTCTTTACTTTGGGATTCAAAACCCTAAACACTGGACTCCATTCCCCTGTACCATAATATCTCCAATTTACCCCCTTCTTTCAAAACTTCCCCTTATTCATCCATCCAGTTACTTCTGGCTCAAATCTGTCCTCCTTCAAAAGCTCTTCTGCTGAGGATAGTGGAACTCAAGAAAGCAGAAAATCAGTCTTAATACAGACGATTTCTAAGAGCTTCAGTAGGTGCATAAGACTTTGCTAAGCATTTGCTAAGCACAAGTAGGAGGAGGATTACCATGACTCTAAGGCCATCCTGAGACTATATAGTGAATTCCAGATCAGCCTGGGCTAGAGTGAGACCCTACCTTGAACCCCCCTATCACATAGGGTTAGTGATAGTAACCCTATGCAATAATCCACTTCATATGGGAAGGTTTAAGTCACTTGCCCAAGGTAAAGGATGAAGCTGAAGGGAGATCACCTTCCGTCCAGAGCCCTGCTCTGAGGCTCTTCTACAACCTGCATCACCTCAGCATTTTCTAACCAGTTCTCTATCAATAGGCATATGTTGAACCCCAACAGAGCAAATAATGACCAATAAAATGCTGTGAAATCAAACTCTTGCTATAAGATATAAAAACATAAAGAGAAGTAGCTACCAGAGACTGTGAGGGAGGTTGGCTCAGGGGAAGGGGTAGAGGAGGGGGGATTTTAGTCAAAGTTACAATCTTTGGTGTTTTGTTTCACACTGGGGAGAATGTAGACATGATAATAGAAGAGGGAGGGTTGGAAAGAAGAAGGGGTTCAGGGGAAGGAAGAGAGAAAAGATGAACCCAAGAAAGTGATAGGAGGGGATTGTGATCAAAATACATTATGTACTTGTATGGAAGTTGTCAATGAAATGTTTATAAAAATAGAAGAGCAAGTCTTGAATGTTCTACCACAAACAAGTGATAGATGTTTGAGGTGATGGATATGCTAATTGCCATGATATGAACATTATACAATCAAGATGACACATCGTTCCCCACAAATACGTACAATTATTATGTGTCAATTTAAAATTTTACAGAAATGGAATTACTTTAGAAAGAGGAAAAATGGTTACTGAGAAACAGGACAAAATATTGACTATAAAGAGAAGAAATGTAATAAAAAAGAAAATATAGTCTTCTCATTAAAGGACACTTTATAATGGACATTGTGGCATGGGTTAAGAAAACCATCAGAAGGAAAGGTAACGTGATAACTGCACTATGGAATACACTAGCGTTTTATAAAAATTTATTTATTTATAAGCAGAGAGAGAGAGAGAGAGAGAGAGAGAGAGAGAGAGAGAGAGAGAAAGTGAATGGACGCATCAGGGCCAATAGCCACTGCAAATAAATGCCAGACCCATGCACCTCTATGTGTTTCTGACCAGCTAGTGTAAGGCTCAGCAGTTAATGTGCTTGCCTCCTCTCTGACACCAGCTTTTGAAGTTAAGGAGGGTAATAAGTGAACTGAACTTTACCTGAATAGGAAAACAAGGTCCCCTTTCAGAGCTTACACTCTATTAGGTCCTGTGGGAACACAAGAGATGTAATCACACTCAGTGATGGATTAAACTGAAGGTGGGTGATGTGAAGAATATCAAAACAGTCAACTACATCAAAATAGTGATGACATGACACCAAGGCCAGAAATCCAGATAACAATATGATCAAAGTGATGTGGTCCAACTGCAGGGTTAGATAGCTCTTCAGAAAAGGTCTGGAGTCAAGCTGAAAAAAATGAGCAGACTTTGAGTAGGTGGAAAGAAGGGAGGGAAGTTTCTCTGTGAAACGTTAAAGAACGTGAGTCTGGATCTTTTGGAGATGTGTCTGCCACAATATTTCCCAAAGGTAGCCAACCAGATGATGGATGGAAACAGAGTTGGGTTAAGGAAGCTTTGGACAGGCTGAAGCACACAAATGTCATCTAAAAGCCCACAGCCCTTGAAAGCATGTTGAATGGAGGCTCTGAGAGGTCTACAGCGACAGTTGAAATGGCTCCTGGTTACATCCAGAGAACTTAGATGTGCTAGCTCCTAAGCCAAGGTTTGGTGTTCTAGCCAGCTTCCCCTTGCCAGTGATTGGCACACTCTCCTGCTGCTGTTGTCCACCTGATGCTGACCAGGAGGCTGATGTCCACCCTCTGCTCATGCCATCATTTTCCCTGCCATCATGGAGCCTCCCCTCAAGTCTGTAAGCCAAAAAATAAACCCATTCCTCCACAAGCTGCTTTTGGTCGGGAACTTTGTGCCAGTAATGAGGCAACAGTTAATTTTCACAACTAACCCAAGTTTATAAAATTTATCTATAGTATTAAAATACCTCTTTGGCTAGCTAAAGGAGGTGCTTTCAACCTGCCTTCCAGGAGAGGGCTGGGGAGATAGCTCAGTTGGTTGTCTTCCCTTGTGAGCATGAGAACCTGAGCACTATCCATAGTTGCATAGTGTGCACGTAAATGTGTGTCTGTAAGAGACAGAGCCAGAGACAGAAGGATCCCTCGGACTTGCTGACCAGCAAGTCTCCACTAATTGGTAAGCTTCAGGGCAATGAGAGACCCTGTCAAGAAGATCTGGATGGCTTGCCTGAGGACGACAGAAATTATGCTCCTGTCTCCACAAGAACACACACACATGCACCTGCATTCCCTCCAACACACGCATATTCCCATGCTCCAGGACATACTCAGTCTCGAGTCAATAATGATGTACAGAAGACTTTTCGAGGAAAGGACCAAAGGAAAGGGCAGGACAAGGGCAAGAAGTCAGTTTCAATTATAGCTTTGCCTGGGACCTTGACCAGAAACACCCATGATGAAATTTTGGGCACAGGCACTGAAAGGGTGTTTAGAAGACGAGAGAGGAGCAGATGCAGAGAGGAAATGGACCAGCCTGAAGTCTGTGGAAAGAAGTTCCCCAGGCCTCCATGACTGCTTAGCACCCTGCTCTGCCTTCCGCCTATGCTATCTGCCTCTGTTCTGAAGGTTTCTGTCATCCCATACCTCCCAATCTGTTGGGGGGGGGGGTGATTCACAAAAACAATCATTCCTGTGTCTCTTGTTTGAGTACCAACTGATAGAAAGTAGCAGCTGACTTTTGCATTTTCCCAACATTTCACTAAAAGAAAGAAAGAAAGGAAGGAAGGAAGGAAGGAAGGAAGGAAGGAAGGAAGGAAGGAAGGAAGAAAGAAAGAAAGAAAGAAAGAAAGAAAGAAAGAAAGAAAGAAAGAAAAAAAGAAAAAAAGAAAGAAAAAAAGATCAAACAGTAAATTTCTCAGGTGCTGCTGCAATACAGTAAGCTGGTGAGCACTGAGTTTCTTTCTTTCTGACAGCTGGTTTCCTTAAACAAGTTAGTACCTGCTGAGATGGGTTGGATTTTATCTGATCTAGTAGAGTCCATGGTTTTAAAAACCATACAAAGTAGCCCCTACTTGATTTAGAAACCACCACCACATAGCTAAGTAGGTGCTCCCTGAGTACAGAAGGGAAGGAAGGCTTCGCTGCTCTGTTCAGGGAGCATGAAATACAGCTTGCTGTGTTGCAGGCAAGACGCACAGTGTCATTTTTTCCCTTTGATTCCATGATGTCACCGTATACTCCATTGCCTCCTGTAGAAACTGACACTTGATGGGTTTATTTCAATTCCTTCTGATCGAATTCCGCACGGTTATTGTTTCTAAGCCTGCAAACCCAGTCCCAGCATGGGAGACTTCAGTTGGATCACCAGGAGGCTGGGAAGCTAAGAACAAGCCTATGCTTCCATAGAAAGATCGTTCACCTCCAGAGTGTCTCCTCCATTGCTTTTAGAAATGGTCCCTTTGTGGAAGTAACCCTGGTGGTGATTCTTAATGGTTTGAGAAAGAAATATGTACTCAGTTACCATGGAATCAGAGCTAAACTGATGCTGGCTGATCTCAAGCAGAACATAACACATTTCTAAACATGAAATACATAGAGAAGAATCTGTTAGAAAGAGGGTTCCTCTTCTGTCCAAGGTTTAGCAGGCTCTTGAGAAACACAAACATTCAAGTTCAAGAGCTAGTAGATCCATGCTAACCTTTTACTGTTACCAACGTGTGTGTGTGAGGGGGAATAGAAGAAAAGGCCAAAACACTGTGCAAAAAGGGAGTTTTTTTTCTTTACAAAAGCACTAGCCAGAGTCACCATTTTTTGTCTCTTCTCTCTAACAATACTTCTTTTTTTCTTCCTACTCTACAACCCAGTTCCCATGGCTCAATACTAAAATCCATTACTCAGAGAATCTCACCAGTTTGGAAATCTACAAAGTGAACTCTATCACCAGAACCAGGATAAGAGTATATTCTAGAATACCTCTGTACAAGAAAAGTGTTATTACCATTTGATAGTTATTGACCACTCCACAGTCTGTGGCATCCTTTCTTGTTCACATCTTCTCAGCCCAAGACCTCCCTAAGCTCAAAACAGAGTTAATGTTTCTTCATTCCGTTGACCAGATGTCAAACTGGAAGGGTGTATTTGGGTTCCTGTCCCAAGAGCTGGGGATCACTTTGGATGACTAAACAGCTTTCCATTGAGGACAGACCACCTGCAGAAAGTCTGCGGCCCCTGTGGATACATCAGCAAGCACCAGGGAGCAGAGCATATTTTCAGTGCCAGACAGATGCAGGCTGAACACTATCACCCAGCGCTGAACCTGAACTACAGACCTGGGTACTTCAACATCTGGGTACCTCAGTTTCCTCATCTGTAACTAAGACTGAACTTTCTCTCAGGGCTGCTATGTTAATTGCATGTTGCATAGGACAGTGCCACACTGAAGTTCAAACTCATAATGGTCACCTTGGCAACTCTAGGTGTAGGCGTGCTCACAAACCAGAGAATACCTCATCAGTGGAGGGTGGGGTTGGAACCTAGCCATACAGTTTCAATGAACAGCCTTCTCTGGTCAGCACATGGCCATCTTTGGCCTCTATTCTCTGCAGTTCTAGAAAACAGCTTCCCACTCCTCTCTGAAAAGCAGCCTGCTCAGCAAGGAGGCCGTTCTTACAGCTCACTGAGGCAACTGGTGAATACCATCTTCCCCTGTCTCAGTGGCATTAGCCCACCGGAGGTATTTATCTTAGAGCGCATTCTAACACCCTACACCAAGTTGAAACTCATACTGTTTGTGTCCTGAATCCCAAGATACAAAGATCTGCCCCCAAGCTTATCGTAATGATAGTCCTCGTATTCTTCATTATTTTCCAGCAAAAGAGCATACCAGCCTGGGGTGACCAGGAGTAAGATGAAGGCCTCTGTGCCCAGCCACAAAACTCCATTTCGACTTAGGTCAAAAGCCTTACCAGGCGCCATCCCCTCACTGGGCCACATCGCTCTGCATTGCCCACCCCCAGACTAAGACTTAATTAGGGAAAAACAAAGTGGAGATTCTATAACCTCACATCCTCCTAAGAACCACAACTAAGAAGCTCATATTTTCGTCAGTATAAGTGGTTGATAATTTCCATTTAAGTATAAATATCAGATTTTGTCCCAGACTAAAGCAAACCCTGATAATTATACAGTTGCAAATTATTGTGTTACAAAAAAGGTCTAAATTATCTCCTTCCAGCATTTAATGAATTCAGCCACTTAATGAATTCCCGAAATGCACTGCTTTTCCCCATTCCATGTTCCCTTGCAATAGCAGATTTGTACGGCTGCTGGAAAGAGCAGAGATTCCCATGTCATCCTTCCAGAATACTATTTATTTGCCAAAAGGAAAAGAGGAAAAAAAAACGAGACTAAATTGTCTTTGATCAGTGGGAATTAGTTGCAAATGCTCAATAAAAATAAAAGCTGCACTCTTAATATGTTTAGGACTTGGATGATGCAATCATCCAAATTTAGAATTTACAAGGTTGCTTTGTTCGGCTCCTTCAGCTCAGTTCCCATGTACTGTTCGCTCCCAGGGCAAAACCATGAGGCATCTGGATGAAATCTATTCTGACTTCAGGAAGACAAAATGCCTACCCAAAGAAAAACTGCCCATCTTTAAATTAAATTTGAATCCAAGAAGCCTGTTCCCTAACCAAAGCCTGGTTCTCTACATCTTTATAAACAGCATGATTTAAATAATCTGTGCGGTGATCCTGCGTCTCCCCTCTTCTTCAGGATCTTCTGGCACAAATGTGGTGCTTGTTAACATGAGGAATTGATCATTTGTTGCCATTTTCCATGGTCTTGACATTTGGGAACATGTGTCATCAATAAAAGCAGACACCAGGAAACAAATTTGATAACTGTTTTTAAGGAATAAAGATAGAGTATTAAAACAGGATTCAGAAGAAGTGCCCCAGCCCCAAATCTAATAACGTTGTGGCTTGCAACTCACTCTCTGGCTGCCATCTAACCCTCCTGTGCATGTATGGAGACGTTCCCGCCCTTCATGCTTGCCTACATGGCACACAGAGTTCCATGCTTGTTAAGAAGGACAGAAATTCATTCACTAATGCCATCAATTCCGTCCTGCATTCAGAAATGACAAGAGGCCAGCCCTGTACAAAATCCCTGCCATCGAAGGTAATCTCTGTGCCATCTTTTTCCTTATAGAGTTGTCTGTTTCTTTGACATTTACTTACCCAGGGTGACCCACTGTATCTGCAGGGTATGTTGCCTTAGACGTGTCTTCAGCATAAGTTGCCTCTCCCCAATGCCTCTCTGCCCCATGTCTGACCTCCCAGAGTCATAAGCTACAAAGGAACACTACCCACACTTAACTCTGCTTTACCCCGGCTCTGTACCATTGTAGAAAAAGCCTCACTCACCACTGAATGGCACGTTCAATTGGAACATGCTAAACCTTCCAGATAAAGTTTGTTTTTGTTTTTCTAACAATGACCCGTAATAATAATAGTGCCTTAACCCAAGAGCAGTTGCAATATGGAAATGAAATGAGAAAGATTGAAGGAAGAAAGGTCCTTACCAGACCCCCTGAGGTAGAAATTCTTGGGTTCTTTTCAAAACCCACTTCCCAGGAGGCCTTCTGTCTAAACTTTTCACAGAATGAAGCTATTAGAGCTATAAACATATGATCTTATTGCCTAATTAGAATGGATATTTGTTCCAATTTTTTTTCAGAGTATTTGGTGTGTTGCGGTCCTCAGAAATCTTGGTTACCTGGTGTCATAGTTTGATCCAGGTCAGGTGTCCCCCACAAACAAATGAATGTGTTCTGATAGATTGATCCTCAGCTGATGGAAATTCGGGAATTAGAACCTCACTAGAGCTGTGTTGTTGGGGGCGGGCTTATGGGGGTTATAAGCCAGCTCCCCCTTGCCAGTATTTGGCACACCTTCCTGCCGCTGTTTGCAGTGCTGTGGCAGAGGTGATGTCCAGCCCTCTGCTCATGCCATCATTTTCCCTGCCAGGATGGAGTCTCCCCTCGAGTTCGTAAGCCTAATAAACCCATTCCTCCACAAGCCACTTTTGTTTGGGTCTTTCTGTGCAGCAACTAGAAAGCTGATCACAACACCTGGAAAGAGAGAAGTTGGGTCTCTGAGCAATGAAGTCTAGGAGATCCTCCCTAGAAGGGTCACTCGTAGTGTGTTTATCAACTGGGATCAGTAGTACTTTGTATTCCAGATCATTCTACTGAGGGCTGCTAGGAGCGTGAGTCCAGCTCTACGTACATGTCTTTTTTAGCCATGGATAGAAAAAAATTACATAAAGACATAGATTAATTAGCACATATAAATGACATCAAGACTTCATTATAATGAATATAAAAAGACCTCAATCATCCCACAGTATAAGCTACCAGAGAGAATATTTCAAAAGAGCAGAAAAATCCTCTATCAATTATTAAAAATAATCTTGGTAGAGACCCTGTGCATTCATTGTTGCTCCCAATATCCAGAAAGGCAAACACTGCCCACATCACACTAAGGCTCACTCAAGGGAACTCAGCAGAAATCAACTATATTAAGTTGACTGTATTTATCCCCAGCTTTTATAGGATGGATGCTAAATATCAAATCCAAAGAAGAAAGTTCTTTGATAGTGTTATTTTCTGAGGTTCCTGGGGCCAGATGTTATCACTGAATTTAAAAATAACCCGACTCTGTGCTAGGCGTATTAGAAAGACTATGTTCTGTTTTCCTCCGTTGAGAGACGAAGGTGGGGAAGCAGATCAGAGCAGAGCTGTGTTCTCAGCTTGTATGGTCAGGAGCTTCTCTTCCATGCTCAGTCACTTGGGTGACCCATGCTCTGGAACATGTTTCTTGGCACATTCCACCTACCCCTCGTTCCTGCCTGCTTTCTTAGGCAAGACCCTTCCAGTGGTCTCAGATGTGGCCAAAATACAGGCCTGAGAACGTGTGTTATTTCTGGTGTTAGATAGCAAGGGAAGAAAATATTTGAATGAAACTGGACCGTTTCCAAACAGAAAATCAAATGCAGTGAATTACCAGCCAGCCAGCTTGCAAACAAATACAAAAGCAGAAACCAAAAGCATTTTTGCACATTTTACACTCTTTTATGAGAAAGGGACAATTGGTAAGTAAACAAGCTGTCATCAGGGACACATTCAGCGTCCTAAAAACGCTCAAGGCTCTGTAGCACCAGGACTCTGCTCTGAACCACTTAAGTTCCTCCTTATTACTCTGGAATGAATCTGCTTCCTCGGGTTCTTCTGGACCTCAGATTCAATATATGGCAAACCAATTTGGTCTCTTTGTAGAAATCTGAAAGTCCAGAAGTTTACAAGTGTAAGCACAGGTAATGATCAACTTCTGAAATGTCTATTCCTCTCTAATCTGAATTCCACCATTAAACAGGTATCTAAGTGCCCTGTTAGTTTTCCTCCCAGATACCTTAGGACTCTAGTTCTAGCCTAGAACAAGGATAAGTTTCATGAGCAAGACTGTGTGTCCTTTCCATGACAACCCACCCTTTCAGGGAGTGGCAGACGATTAGATAACTAGATAGATCAATATAACTAATCATAAATAACAAAAGCTATTTCTAATATTTTAGATAAAAAGAATTATTTGTTGGAAGTTACTGGAATCTCCTAGAATGATGGGAGCTTGAGCATTGAGAAGGGAAAAGTGAGCAGGCAGAATTGGGAAGTCACCTCTGGCTCTCTTCCCTGTTCGCTTCCTATTGGCCCCATTGCCTCCTGATACACAATCCATGTTCAGAGCCCCAGGAGACAGTAGCTTGGTCACAACTGGATGTGGGTGAGGAGGTAGAAGGCAGATCTGGTGTCTCATGCTGGAGCAGCATTATACTGAGTATCCCTTCCTCTTCGATGAAATTTCCCAGTGGCAAAAGGTTATTTTTCCTATAAGGACATTTTGGAAAAGACAGGCAGGTTTTGATCAAGCTCTGAGACCACCCAATTTATGATCAGAGACCCTCCCACTCTGCAGCTCCCTTCTCTGCAGCTCACTCCTGTGTTCATGAACTCCTCACAAGGCCAAAGTGAGACCTGAGTTCTTCCATAGCCAACTTAGATTTCGTGGGATGAGATTTCTTAAAAATTACATTCTTTAATTTATGATCAAGTAAGGGATTTTCTTGAGGATAAAAATAAAATCTTAACAATATTTGAACCGGCGTTCATTTTAGTTTTTCCTTCCCTCATAACTGGATAGCATTAGTCACTCACACTCACTTAGGGTAGAGGTAACTATTATGTGTATACTTCCAAAGGCGTCTTCCAAATGCATTTAAAAGGTCCATTTACTAGCCCTCATAGCCCGGGTTCCCTAGGAAACAGACACCAAGATTTTCGTACAGAAGGTTTATTGGGAAACATGCAGGCCCAAGCCACAGAGAATGGAAATGTGGGATCCAGATGATGGCAAGCCTTCAGCCAGTCCTATGAGGATCACCAAAGCAGGAAGAGCGCTATGGAATTGTTGCACCTTAGGCAAGGTCCAGGATTCTCTGCTCTGGCATCAACTGATTAGTACATGTAGGTTCCCATGTAGAAGCTTGGACAGAGCAGATCTCCTCATGGCAGCTCTTCCTGCGGAGTCTCAGCTGTGAGCCATGCATGACTCCCAGAGGGAGAAAGAGTGCTTGGTCCTTAGAGGCAATGTGCATGGTACACAGGGTATTTACTACATTCTGTCCTTTGGCATTTCACTGGCCTCATGGTTAGTTCATCCCATCTGGAAATGACTGGTCCTGGATGTCAACTCTCCTCTTTTCCTCGACAAATTGGGGAAAGGAAAGGTAATGTGACAATTTCCAGCCTCTCCCACCACATCTGTCCTCCTCTTTCCCCTCATTTGCCACCCATCCCAGCCTCATCATTTGTGTTGGATAACTTACCTTGTGGGGTGACCGCAAGCTCCTGGTTCACATGCTCTGCCTACACCAGGGCTTTGACCAATGCTCCATCAACACGTGCAAAGCTGTGCCAACACTCGCCTTAGGGAGTCACCTGGAGCCAAGCAAATTCTTCCTTGTCTTCATGGTCCAACAGCGAAGTGCTTTTCTAAGTGGACAAGGTCTGTTATCCCTTCCAGCATGGCGATTCTCTCCCTTGCTGCTGGTCCTTTGACATGAGGTCTCTAAGTGCCTGGAAGCCAAGGTCCAAGGCTGAATGGGATGTTTGCTGTAATCCCAATGGGGGTGCATATCTTTATGACTCAGAAATACACCGTTGTAAATCAGACTGTCTCAGCCATGAAAACCCCTCGAGATAACCCAAAATATTGTCACTTCCTATCAAAACACTCATTCACCAAGGCAAAGGGGTCCAGTCTAATCCCAATCCTACCCAGTAGCCACCAGCAATTAATCATTTTAACCTTTTACTGTCCTTCAATTTCTCGGTGGCCCTGAACAACCCTTTGAATTATGGTTATTCTTAAACCTTGCAAAAACAATTTGCTTCTGCTGAGTGACCAAGTAAATATCCCAAGTTTATTGTCTTCAGGAAAACTTCCTTTGCCAACTCCTGTAGGTCAAGTTCAACAGGAAAATATTATGAAAGGCAGAGATTTGCATTAAAGACGCTTACTGGAAACTGCTCTTGGAAATAATACCTATGGGTATTTGGCCTCTTGGTAAAACTTAAGTGTATCTGCTGGTCTCTCCAGGAGCCAGGCCACATGTATTAATCTATTCCTAGGAAAAATCATTCATTATGCAAAGCCATAGAGGTCTATACTTCATAGAAAAAGCTCACGTGTCCTATAGATGAAGATCACATAGCCTATACATTATATTGGACCAAGAATAGGCATGTCTATTCTTAATAAAGGTCTCATACTGCCAACTCTAGCCCCCAAAGATGGTTTGAGGAATCTTGGTATGGAATAAAAAAATAAAGACAGTGAAAATGGAAAGAAAGGAATGAGGAAAAAAAGCTTGGAGGGGAGAGGGCAGGAGAGGAGAGGAAAGGAAAAGTCCATGTTCCCTTCTTTGCACCATCCAATAATCCATCTACCCTTCAGTAGAAAGAGCCCTTGGATCTTACACTTGCAGCTCCCATAACTTGGAAAATGAAAATTCTTTTCTGTATAAATGACCCTAAAAGGAAAGGGACTAATACACATAGTTAGATGGTTGGGGCTTTGATCCGCTGTGGGGTTTGTTCCCATTCTCCTGAATTTGGATCATTCTTCCCCAGGGAGGAGCCACTCTGCTGTGCTTGGTTTCTGATCCCTTCAGTCTCTCTTATCTGGTGTTTCTTATTTGTTCCTTCTTCTTCAGACCTCAAGAGAGTAACTTCTAGAGTAATCAAGATCAAAACTTTTCCCAACTTTGGAGAATTTATAGATGTTATAATTATTTGGACTATCCAACATTTTCCCCATATTTTCTTAAGAAAATATAGTTTCCTTAATATTCCTTAGAAGTGGGTGTTCTACCCCTTGAAACTGTTCTCAAAAGTTGTTTTGGGTAAAGCCATTCACTTCTAAAACTTGACACTCTCCTGTTCTCTACACAGCACACATTTATTGGATGTGAGAGAAAAATATAAAAATTAATATGCACTAATAGCTCTGCAATTCTAAAGCCCTTGTTACTGTTGTATGTATGTATGTTTTATTTATTTAATTATTTATTTATTTTCTTTATTTATGAGACAACATCTCACTCTAGCCTATACTGACTCAGAACTCACTCTATAGCCCAGGCTGGTCTCAAACTCACAGTGATCTTTGAACCCATTCTTCCTGGGTGCTGGGATTACAGGCATGCACTTGTTACTCTTTCAGTTTGCCTTGAGTAAGCAAAATATTAAGTATTCTACAAAAAACTCAATTATTCTAAAGAATTAGAAAGCCGGGCATGGTGGCGCACGCCTTTAATCCCAGCACTTGGGAGGCAGAGGTAGGAGGATTGCTGTGAGTTTGAGGCCACCGTGAGTTTGAGGCCACCGTGAGTTCGAGGCCACCCTGAGACTACATAGTGAATTCCAGGTCAGCCTGGACTAGAGCGAGACCCTACCTCGAAAAAAAAAAAAGAATTAGAATTTGGAATCCATTCTACTGAGGAAAAGAGTGACAGGAGAACTCACAGTAGAGTTAGACCTTATGAGAAAGGTCAGTTTTTGTAGCAACGATAATCAGATATGATTTTATTTTAATATGCTAAAAGACAATCTATTCTGATACTACAAAATGACACCATTATGTCTTGTGCTTCTAATAGTGCACATATAATAGAAAAAATGCTTTATTTCAGCCCTTTTGGAAGCTACAGAAAAGTACAAAATGCTCCTCACAAGTACCAGGGAAGTCACTGCATCTATACATTCTCAGGCAAAAATGATTCTAATAGTGGTGGAAGCAGAGATTTTTCAAAATGGCTTTTCTAGGTATGTTTATTTTTAAAAACATGTACTAATATAAATAGGAGATAATGTTACACCAGCACACAAAATGCACTGAGATTTCTTTCCCAAATATCTAATAAACAATAGCATTGTGCCAGGTATTAAGTGAACAAAAACATTAAAAGATGTCTATTATTTATTTCACATTTACAGAAGCTCAATTTCTGGTAGACAGTAACCGTCTTAGTTATGAACCTTTTGGACAAAAACCAGAAAAGTTGAAAACTAGCACTATGTGTTAAAAAGTTTATATTAAAACTATCATGTGGTCCCCATCACAACGCCATGACATATTTATTATTGTTCATTGTTAGTTAACTTGAGCTTATACAGCTAGTACGTAGCTTTTTAAAAAAATATTTTTTTATTTATTTGAGAGAGAGAGAGAGGCAGACAGAGAATATGGGCGCACCAGGGCCTCCAAGCCACTGCAAATGAACTCCAGACACATGTGCCTACTTGTGCATCTGGCTGTATATGGGCACTGGGGAATCAAACTCTGGTCCTTCTGCATTGCAAGCAAACGCCTTAGCCGCTAAGCCATCTCTTCAGCCCTAGTACGTAGCTTATACTTAACTGTCTCTAAATCCTCTGAGCACAGTACATCAGGGTTAGCAAACTACAACCCATGGACCAAACTTTGTCTTCTGCCTATTGTTGTAAATAAAGCTTTATTGAAATATAGTCATGCCAGAATAGCCACAGCAGAGTCTATATCGACCACATTATTAAACATAATGACCATGTGATCCTTTATAGGAAATGCCTTTTTCTGATTCCAATATTTTGCCATAGCACAGGACACTTCAATGAGGAACAGTTTTACTCCTTGGGAGATACTTGCTAATGTCTGGAGACATTTTCTTTTGTCTTAACTTCTTAGGAGTACAACTAATGTGCTAATGTGTAGCCAAGATGCTGCCAACCCTCTAACACAGGGGACATCCAACCTGAAACACCAAAAGTGCCAAAGCACCAGAGGTCATGGTGACACAGGAATCTGGGAAGCCGATGGGCCAAAGGTAAATTAATACAAACCTAAGAAACTGGATTGTCAGATGCCAATGGGAAAAGCTGACAACATACCCGATTTTCACCAAAGAAATGCCCAAACCTCAGATACTGGTCAAGCAAATTCATCTGGAAGGGGTTCTAAATCAGTGGGGAAAGTGTGAGGGACCGGTTGAAAGTCAAGAAGTAATTAAGAAGCTCAAAATTCTCTCCATCACTACAAACGAATGGGCCACTGCCTCTCACTCTGCAAAGAAGTAAATTCAGAGGTTCCTGGAGTAGGACACACCAGACTGAACAGATGGGAACTGTATTGAGAACCCAGGTCTTACCAAACACAAAAAACTAAAACAGAAATATAACTTCTTAACAGGCATGGTGGCGCACGCCTTTAATCCCAGCACTCGGGAGGCAGAGGTAGGAGGATTGCAGTGAGTTCAAGGCCAGCCTGAGACTAGAGTGAATTCCAGGTCAGCCTGGGCTAGAGTGAGACCCTACCTTGGAAAACCAAAAAAAAAAAAAGAAAAAAAAAAAGAAAGAAATATACCTTCTAGTAAGCTGACTGACCACAGAGAAGCTACAGAGAATAAACAAATGGGAGCAAAGCACAAAAAGGGTGTGTGAAAATGTTATAATAATGCCCATTATTTCGTATTCCAACTAAAAATAAATTTTTAAGATTTTAGACTTTTATTGCTTTCTCTTTTCTCTAAACAAAACAAAATAACAAAAACCCCAATGAGATGAAATGCCCAGCACAATGGATGGTAGGATCACCAAAACGTGGAGTCATGCATGTCCCATGTCTCTGGAAAATCAAAATAAAAATCAACTTACCAACAAAATTCAGAAATAACTTTCATTTCTGCTTTGCAGCTGGAAGTTAGAAAGTAATGAAGCAGTGCTTAATGCCTCCAGGTATCAAATCACAAAACGTTTCCATCCTAGAATTCCACTGAAAGCCAAATTCATATCAAATGATTAGGGGGAAAATGATACTTTCAATCATCAATGTCAAAAAAAAAACAATATTTACCTCCCCCTGCCTTATACTCTGTCTTATGAAGGACCCTACCTACAGTACAAACTAGCAAAACCAAGGAAGTCGAAGGCAAGGTGTCCAGGGTTAGACAGAAAGCAGATCTGGAGGCATCTTGTGCCCTTAAGGGATATTATCCAGAAAATAAGAATGAAGGAAGCAAGTCTGGGGAAGAGGCAGAGGCTTTATGCAGAGTAAGTATCCATGAGGAGAAGTGACAATACAGATGACCTTTTAGTATCTGTCTGATGCTGGCCAAAGTTTTCCTCATAGTGGCCAATTTTCCTGCTCTTCCATGGGCGCACATATGAGCAGCTACCCAGCGGACTCCAGTAGCATCTGCCAATGAGATGCCGGAGGCCCCGGTGCAAGCGAAAGCTCTGCAGTGTGAGCAATGTTTGTGAGTCTCCAAATTTGCCCCGTAGAACTTAAGTAAGGATCAGAGGGTTGTGGTAACAATATGCTACCCAGTTAATATCTCCAATGCTCTGTCTTCCTAGGAACACATTTCTCTAAGTCCGTGTAGACAGGCATGATTGGGTGATTTGGTTTGGCCAGTTTTAAGGCTTAGCTACCTCGAGGATGCAGCTGATGAAAGTGGACACACCTTTCTCTCTGCTCTCCTTTCGGCCTCTGCAGCCATGGATATATAGGTCATTGTGATGTCGTCAGTATCCAAGTCACCTAGAGTCCTGGTCCCAAAATACTGCCTTGAAAGGGGCTCCCAGAGACATCCAGACCTACAGTGAACTTTGTGTCACAACTTTTGTGTGATGTATAATTGGACCAACAGGAGGCAGAGGGGGAAGCATCTATCATGAGAAAGAGATGATTTAATTTCCCAGCATAACAAAAGATATCTTGGGATAATACTTAGGAGCATGAATAAAGAATCCCTCCTCAACATGGAAGCAGGTCAGAAAGCTGCAAGACAGACATTTTCAGGAATGAGAAATTGAGAGAATGTGTCTGAACTCTGGACAAGAGTTAGCTAATCAGCAAAGCTATGGAGGCTAAATTCCTCACCCATCTATAGGACATTAACATGTGTAAAAGCATGATGACTCTTAGCTACAAAAAAAATTTACAGTAAGAATTATAATTTGCCACGGAGCTCGACTCCAAATAACATTGACTAAGTCATAAATATGTAAAGGCTCCATATTGGTCTAAGAAAAGCACAACTTTGTGCAGCAAAAAGACCCTCAATAGATGCTGACACTTATGCTCTTAGACTTTCCACCTCCGCAAACATCAGTTAAATAAATCTCTATTCTTCACTGGAAAGAAGGAAAAGAAACCAAAAGAAAGTTATAGCTCCACTAAAGAGATGCTAGATGGAGAAGCACACACATACTGGGAGAAGACAGAGGTTTTTTTGTTTTGTTTTATTTTAATTATATTTTTCAGAGTGAAAAGTAAATATAAAATGGCTAAAATTTTAAATATATATATTAAAACCATGAATTCAAGAGTGTTATTTAGGGACACAAAAATAAAATGATGTTACAGTAAATCACTTTGAAAAATATAACATATTTATCTCTGAGGCCGGAAAAAAAAATGTGAAGACGTAGACAAGGGAAGGCTGCTGTCCTTAAGAAAAATTCTTGATTTCTGGGGCACATAACTAGTAACAGTAAAGTGAACAAAAGTCAGCACACATTTTATATTGTTATTTATTTGCAAGCAAAGAGTAAGATAGAGCTCTGAGAGATAGAGAGAGTGTGCATGCCAAGGCCTCCAGCAAAGCAACTCCAGATGCATGCACCACTTTGTGCACCTGGCTTTCTATGTGAATACTGGGGAATCAAACCCAGGTGGTTCAGCTTTGCAGGCAAGCACCTTAACTGCTGAGCAGCCATCTCTCCAGCCCAAAAGTCAGAATACTTTCTTTTGTTATGACTTTGTAATTTCAAAATCTCCTTGTTCATCTCTCTCCTTCCCATTCACTGGTATAAGTTCAGAGAATGAAGGTTAATACATAATGCAATTATTACTTATCTATGATACATATCACCTCAAATGACTTGTAATGGTGAGTGACAGGGTATCTATGATGACCTCAAGGTTCTGGAATTCACAAATGTCCACTTCTTTGGAAAGCGAAAACAGGCCAGGAGCCTAGAGATGAAGATCTCCATCAAGTGTAAACACCAGCCAAACATAAATAGCTTTCATTAGACTTGAGTGTTTATGTTCTCCTGGTTCACTAAAGACTTGAAGAGTGGGCTGGAGAGATGGCTCAGCAGTTAAGGCACTTGCCTCCAGTGCCTAAGGCCCCTGGTTCAATTCCCCAGTACCCACATATGCCAAATCCACAAGGTGGTGGCCCTGGTTTGTTCTCTCTCTCTCTCTCTCTCTCTCTCTCTCTCTCTCTCTGCTTGAAAATGAATAAATAAAATATTTTTAAAAAAAGACTTGAAGAGTTATTCATTTACATTCAGGCCACCAAACAAGTATTCAAACAACCTGTTTGGGGAGCGTAGCAATCCACTTCCAATTGCTGGCAGAAAGAATCTGACCCAAAGCAGCTCATGGACAAATGGGTTTATTTTGGCTTACAGACTCATGGAAAAGCTTGATGATGGCATGAGCAGAGATTGGACATCCTGACCAATAGAGGACAACAGCAGCAGGAGAGGGTGCCAAACACTGGCAAGGGGAAATGGGTTATAACACCCTTAAGCCTGCCCCCAACTATGTACCTTGAACAAGGTTTGAATTCTAAAATTTCCATGAGCTGGGGATCAAGCATTCAGAACACTTAAGTTTGGGGGGGGGGACACCTAAATCAAACCACCACAGGTAGGCATGGGGCAGAACCAATGGCGCTGTAGCTATAGCCTGTTTTAGTAAATCCATATCTTTGTAATGACTTCTAGCTGCCAAGCAGAACGCAAGACACTAAGGATCAGTGAAGCATATGCCATCAACTTTGGCCTTTTTGTTTCCTGTCTCACTGCAATTGTGATGCTACATTTATTGATAAAAAATTTGATTCACTGTCAAGAATAACATGCATCTTCATTCACTATTCTATTCCCTGTAGTAAGATACATGCAATTTAGTTGTGATCCATATGTGTTCATGTAATGAATGAATAAATAATCAGAAAAGAATTGGTCCACAATGAACTTGGGTTAGATTAACAGTGTTCAGGATGAGGAGAGATCCAATCAGACTATTTCTTACTTTCTACCTCCAACTCACTCCTTAGATGAACTCCTAAATGATTAGATCTTGGAGTATTAACTTTCTGAATCTTTTCTAAGACCAGCCAGAGACAAGATATGAGACTTAACACACGGCCCATGATTGTGTACAGATGATCCACTGGTCTTTGCTGACAAACCCTCATTACCAGGCCCAAAAGGTAACTAACAATACATGACGGAACATATAAGGCTATTTATCAACCTTTTGCCACCTCACCTTTCCGACATTACAAGAAACTTTGAATGGACAGTGAGCTGAAGGTAATTCTGACATACTCATTCACAAAAGAGAGAGAGTTTGAAGAACTAACTCCCCTTAGTTTATTACCCCATTTATTTGTCTCCTTCTTGGCTCAATGCACACCTACAGCATCGATAATTGTATCACATTACATGTAATAACATATGTAACAGATAAATTTGTTCATTCAACCAATACCATTGAACAAAATTATATCTATATGAAACAAACACTATACTATGAGATAGCCAGGTCAGAGTATTATCACAAAGTTACAAGAAAACATATGGGTAAAGTTGTGCATAGAAGAACGTTTATTGGCAATGAAGAGATTCATCAAGAAGGCATCTTCTCCCCTACTTACTTTTTTTCCTAAAGAAAAAAATGATTGATTGATTTTTTATTGCATAACAAGATGTCACTAAGAAACATAAAGATCCCTAGAGACAGGTCATCTTTTTCCAGTTTCTTCTTTTGCCTTTTTTAAGATTATCCAACATTAAACAACTGGTCTATTTTGCATGTAACTTGGCATCCATGTGCAACCTGAGTAGCATCTGCTGAACAACTGGAAGAAAGAAGGGGGGAAAAACTATCCTCTTCTCTTCAGTTATATAAAAGCGGGCATCGTTGGAAAAGATTTTTGTTTCTGCTGTGATTGGCATCTGTGCAGGCTTCCTGAGCCAGTAACATAAGCAGATGTTTCCCTGGCAGTAGGCATAGACTGCAGGAGGCAACCCTCCTCTGTAGTCTGCAGCGTTCCAACAAGCATTGCTTGAGCGGCTCCTATCAGTCAAATAACATCCTAGAAGCTAAAAAGGAAAAAAAGGAAAAGGAAAAAGTATTCCCTTCTTTTTGGAGAAAGAGCTGATAGGTCAACAACCACCATGGAAAGTCCTTGGAGCTATAGTAGATGTTGGGTTAAGTTATAGGTGTGAGTATATACATTGTCTGAAGTGGTCATTGTGTACTGGGGACTCGTAACACTGGGGTGAAGACCCCGAAGCTTTATTTACGGTACTTTCCCAGAGTTCATATCTCAGTGTGCCAAAGAATTAGATAGAGACAACTTAGCTAGAGAGCATTTTCTTCATCACAAACGTTTATTTCAGATTGGAGCAGGTTTAGAGAATTTGGGAGTGGGATAGGGGAAAGTAGCCCATATCTTAAAAGAAAATGGGAAGTGACAGAGCTCTCCAGCCACCAGTGTGGACAGAGAATGTGGGAGAGGTTTTAGCCAAATTTATGCTGTTCAGACAAACAAGCAGAAGTAAAGATAACAGAGGGCTCCCATCATGAGGAAAAAAGTTTTATGTTGGAAAAATATTGAGCTCTCCCCCCCCCCCCCAGCCATTAGTTAAGTCAGAGAGACAGCTGGTTGGTCCATACCTGACCAATCGGTTTTAGCATCTAGGTTTGAGCTCTAGTTAGAGACGCCTCCCACTAAGTGGGAGGGGGGGTGTGTCAGGCCTGGAGTCTGTGAAACTTGCCTGAAACTGTCTCATTTGAAACAGGCCTTGAAAGATAAGCAAGTTTCTAACAAAGAGAAGGTTTCAGGAGAATGCATTTGCACAGTGGAAACAGTGGTCCAAAGTGTAACTGAGAACTTTGAGGAACACCAAATAAATATGCCAAGAGAATGGAAGTGGGTAGATAATGCTGGGAAGGATAGTTATAACCAAATAGTGGAGAGCTGGTTTTGTTATTTAAATGTAAGTTATGAAAGGAAGAGGTGCATGGTGAACACAAACACAAATAAATAACCAGACCTTTCAAGTCTAAATCTCAAACAACTGTGATGTTCTAATGTTATTATTTCTTTATAATCGTAGGAAAAAAATCTCCAGTGAATATCTTAATTCCTCTGGATATCTACTTTGAAAGCCAAAATGATTCATATGTAGAGAACACAAATGAAATTATCTGTGGTTTGACTTCATATGATCCGATTACAGGAAAAACCCTTGAGAGGGCAAAACCTGAGCTGTCACTTGTATATTTGCCACTTGGGATTTAGTGTCATGCTGAGTTTCAGCTGTCAGTGTTAACAACACCTTTTGTTCTTTCATGTAGATAAAATATAATGTGGGTTTCAGAAAGTAGCCACCAGGAACAAGTAAGAAGACCAACACAGGGCTGCTCTTTCCCAGTCTTCAAAGCCAGCTTTTCCCACTTCTGAGAGATTTTCTCAACCCATTTAGGACCCTGGAAAATAAATCACTTCTAACCAGAATTTTAAGTTTCTGTTATATACAAGTATCCACAAAAGACACAAATAAGTGAATTTTAAAAAAAAGAGGACTTTAAGAAAACTATTTGCAAAAGACATGTCTGATTTTTTTTTTTTTAAATAAGGTCTGGGGACTGGGGAGATAACTGAGTATGTAAAATGGTTGCCCTGGAAGCATGAGGACCTGAGTTCAAAGCCTAGTACCCACATAAATGCTGGGCTGGGTAGTGCCCTAATTAAAGCAAATTGTACCACATTAAGTTATATTTTTATAATGGGCAGGTGTGAGTGTGTGTGTGTGTGTGTGTGTGTGTGTGTGTGTGCGCGCGCGCATGCGTGCGTGCATGCAGAGGGTGATCATAGTATTACACACTATCTATCCAGTTCTTTTGTACATCTGAAACTATTCTAAAGAGTAATGCCTATTTTTCTAATGGTGAAAGAGGTGAAAAATAACCTGAATCCTACAGCTCCATGTCCAGTACCTGGGACTAGTGATAAAATCATGTGGTCTCTAAGATGGAGAGGAGCACTGGGAACACTTGCCTGAATGTAATGAGTCCCTTAGACTTCTGAAATCACAGCAGTTGTGGTTACCTGAACCAAACCTACTAGTGACGAGGCTTGTCAATATCCTATTACACATAGAGGAAGAGCATTAGAAGTCACACCTTTCTGTCCTGAGCTAACGACAACTAATGGTTGGCTGCCTGGGCAATGGGAATCATTCTCCTCCAAGCCATAGCCACTATTAAATGATAAGAAAGAGGGGTTGAGGCAGATAAGGGAGGGTGATGTGGGATCTATATGATTAAAATGTAATATATACATGTACAAAAATGACAAAAATAAATTTTAAAAAACCGTAGTTTTGTTTTTAATGCCACTTCAGACTAGTTAATTGTTGTAAGATAGAATAGAAATTGAACTTAAAAAATAGCTTGAGCACTTTTTACAAGTCCACTGTAAAAGCTTTCAACTACCACAACCCCAGATACCACAAAAAAAGGTTGAAACTTCACATTCAACCATGCTGGGCCCATTGCCATAGGTGAGTCCTGCTTACACACTGGTTACTGTCCCAAGTAACAGACTTAAAATCATACACCTTTATGATGTCACAGGTCAGGAGACTGGGTATGGATTAAACTGGTCTTTTGTACAAGGTCTCACACGCTGCCATCCATAGGCTGCATTTTTTCTGGAGGATTGAGAGGGAAAGAATTAGTTTGAAGCTCATTCCAGATGTGGACAGAATTTACTTCCTTGTGATGTGTGCTCTTTGGCTGGTTATTGTATGGAGGCCATCTTCTGGGGTAAATGTCCGAGGTCTGCACCATGTGGTGTCCTCAGCATAGCTGCTCACTTCATCAAGCCTGACAGAGGCATCTCTTTGAACCAGCTGTGCAGCCTCTTGTGGCACAATGGAATCTCCACGGCTGCAACCTACACACACACACACACACACACACACACACACACACACACACACACTCAGAAGAGGGATTAAGCAAGATCTAGATGCCAGAATATGAAGACTCACTGGAAGTCACCTTGAGGTCCACCAACCCTCCCAGCAACCAGGGAGCAACCAAAGTTAAAAGCCACCAGAATTCAGAGTCAAGTGGAGAGACTTCAGATCCATGAAAGACAGCAGTCAGTTCATAAACCAAAGTTCTGACTGGTTCATGGCGATTACCTGTCAGCATGTAGCTCAGGTTTTAAGCAAAGCATGATGGGTATGTAAAATATGCAGATGTTTCCACTTCTCAGCTGAAACCCCATCTTCTTTATCTTTAGAGAGAGAGAGAGAGAGAGAGAGAGAGAGAGAGAGAGAGAGAGAGAGAGAGAGAGAGAGAGGAGAGATCCCACTATGCATCCCAGACTGGCTCCAAGTTAAATATTCTTTTTCCTCAGCCTCCTGAATGTAGGATCACAGGCAACCATCACCATATCTGGATTATTCTTTTTCTTAAAAGATAGTAATATCAAACCTGAATGTGTCACCTTTGTATAAAGCAATGTTCTGTGTTCTCAATTAAGCATTATTCTTTAAGGATTTTTAAAGAAAAGGATTTGAGATACAGAGTTAGAGGGCTATAAGCTGAGCCAGGATTCAAGCCCAGCATGCAACTCTGCCTTGTCATCATTTATATATGATGTGAAATAGTGAAGTGAGCCATGGAAGACAGTCTTGAAAAGGTCATAACATTTGAAAAGAAAATTATTGCTCTGCCACATCTAAGTTCACTTTCCCCAGCACACTCTTTACCATCTGGTTCATTCACACATGTTAATGAATGTTACTAGATCAAATTGTAGAGTGCCATAGTCCATCTGCTGGAACTGCGGCTGTGGAAATATAACTGTAGAATTCTACTAGTCAATAGCCAAGATCCATTGTTCAATTCCTATTTCTAATCTACACATTAGAAGTATCGATGTATCCATGACAACAAATCTCATTTTATAAAGAAAAAGATTGTCAATCTTCAGATTTGTATATAGCAAATTTCTAAAATGTAAATTTATTAAGTATGTGGTATATGTAAAACCTTGTTGATGTGACAGGGGAAAAAACAGAATGTGGATTGTTTTTGCCTCCAAAGAGTTTATAATCCAGTTGGTGAGGCAGGCATATAGCAAATATAATAAAATACAAACTGAATGAGCACTACAAATAGAGAAATAAGCAATATGGTAGGGGAGCACAGAGGACCCAGGGATGAGTATTTGGAGGATAAATCAGATATTAAGCGACCCTCTGATCCATAACTAAGACTAGCCTTCACTGCATTTTGAAAATGTCAACTTTTAAAAGTCCCATTGCCAATTTAGAAAGCAAAGGAGAAGTCACCAAAAAGACCATGAAACCAGAGAGACCATGCAAACAACTGCCTGTCACTTGCCAGAAATGACACACACCTGCCCCTGGGGTTGGTTGTGGTTTGCCTGCAATGAAAGGAGCTTTGAAAGACTTGACACTGAGAGCCCCCCCTCCCCACCTGCTCAGGTTGAAATTGGGCAGAAGGAAGAGAAGACCGAAATTCTAGGAGAAATCAGCCAGGATTCACTATTCCTAGGCTCTTCATAACCCCCTACCCCATGGACTGATCCAGACTGCCCACGGAGGAGGATATCCAGCTGATTGGGGACAGGGAAGACGGAAATTGGAGAAATGGGGATACCAACTCATTATTTACTGATTCAATGTATCTAATTATGGATAATAAAAAGTGTTACATATGATGTCCTATGGTAAATGAGCTGGGTTCCAATAGGAAGACTGCCATATTCAATTAAAAAATTAAAAACAGAAATTTTAAAGTGCAGAGTCTAACTTCACAGATCTGGGGCTGGAAGATTATAAATTATAACAAGCTTCTGGGACATGTTGATGCTGTTGAATCTTGAACTGCACTTTGAAGTAAAAAGAAAGAAGTTTAAAAAAAAAGCCAGCACTCGGGAGGCAGAGGTTGGAGGATCACCATGAGTTCAATGCCAGCCTGAGACTACATAGTGAGTTCCAGGTCAGCCTGGGCTAGAGTGAGACCCTACCTCGAAAAACAAAGAAAAGAAAGAAAGAACTTAAATATCTACTCCATTTACAACCTGTTCACCAGAATGACGGAGTGCAAGTGTGGTTCAGCTTGCAGCTTGGATTGGGAATGTGGATCTCAAATGGTGACTGATCATCAGGAGGGATTCATTCTGCTCTACTGCACAGTGGGAAAGGTTTTATGTGATGAAGCGGATGCTTCAAGGAGTCTATACAGGTTTGCAGTCCGTGTTGTTGGTATTTTCAAATAATATTTAATTTTAATTGTTTGCTCAGGTATACCTTTACCATCAGTTTATTGATATGAAAACAAATTTGCTTTTTTTGTCTTCAACTTGTTGAACAAAGACAACAATGCACTAGTATAATGTCCTGGAGACTGCCTGGAGTTCTAAGTAGCTGGATTTCCAGCAAGGATGTTAATCAGGATAGATGCATGTTTTGAGGAATGTGAATACGTTCCCTGAATACGTTCAAGGAAAGAATGCAAACCAGTGAGTAAAAGACAGTGAATACTTGTTGGAAAAATTTCAAGTGTTTGTTTCACCTGTGGTAGGTAAGACTTGATTTAGAAATAGTTTCTCTTGGGAAAGCAAGCTATTTGGAACTCTGAACAGTTTCCTTATTGTATAATTATCTTCTCAAAAATGCCCAGAAATATGTGGATTCTAAATCTTGCCTTCCATAGTAAAGAGAACACAAATTGAATTAATCAATTTGCAATATCACAGTGTAGGGGAAATCTTCTACTCGGGGATTCTAGAATGCTTCTAAGGATGTGGAATGCCCTCACCTCCAGTGACATCCTATCCCCCATTCATTATGCAGAGGGGTTTCAACACCCCCAAAAACAAACCCATTGTAGTAGCAACCCTTTACCAAAAGAAGATGAAAGAAGAAACGTTCACAGAGGGTAAGGGGCTGAGGACCTCCAGTGTCTCCCTAGGAACACGCTTGAGTGCAAGCTCAACCCAGATGCTGCTCATTTTCTGGAAAAAGTCCAAGAATGTGTTCTGTCTCTTCCTTCTCATTTCTGCTTCCTGTGACGCACCTCTTACCTCTGCTGCCGATGAGACCCTTTCTCACAGCGCCTCTTCTCATCCAACATCCCTGTTCCTCATCACCAGAGCAAAACAGGAGGTTATGCTATTTCCAAATACGGTTTTGTGTTTCTACAGGCAAAGTCAACGGACTGAAACAGAAGGGTTCTCTTATGCAGAGACATCTTCAGGTAGGAAACCAGGACACTAGAACAAAGGTAGAAGGTATATCTCATTTGATAAAAAAAGATACTGTCTCGGATATAAAAGTTCCAGGTACATCACTCCAGAGGTCAAGGTCAGATGCTAGATCAGTATAGATAGGAGTTTTGCAATATTAGCAGAAGTTGCTGAAATGATTTTTGGTGGCGGGGGGGGGGGTGTTCATGACAGCCCCCTTTCTTTTGTCCTGAAGTACCTCCAGTCAACTCTGCCTCCCCACTCACTTCCTTAGATCTTTCTGGACCAACCAGGTAAGAATTGGTAAAGAGAGAATAAGAACCTTGTAGGCAGCTATGAAGCTTAGATAAAGACAATGCCCGAGGCAGCCGCCACAGGGAAATAAAAAGATCTGTACCACTAATTCCAGAGACTTCTTGCTGGTGCTCCCCCAACTAGGCATGCAGGTCACAACTCTGCAGAAAGTCATATTACATAGAGCTGGAACAAAGAAGTTGGAGGGTCATCCCGTGTAACCTAAGGGTTACAATAACATCAAGAATAATTCTTTTCCTGTCTGAATCATGATACAGTTCAATCTTGTTTCCTGATTCTAGCCTTTTGTGTTGAAAGACATTGCTGCTTTCTAGAAACACAGTTGCCAGCCAGCAAAATGAGGCTTTGACTCCTGACTGTACTCAAATCTGAGGAATATTTGTGCCAAGAGAAACAGGGTCCTAATGGTCTTGTTTGGACACCAAACAAGGGGTACTTGGGTTTTTTTTTGTTTTGATTTGTTTGTTTGTTTTTTGAGGTAGGGTCTCCCTCTAGTCCAGGTTGGCCTGGAATTCAGTATGTAGTCTCAGGGTGGCCTTGGACTCACGGCAATCCTCCTACCTCTGCCTCCCGAGTGCTGGGATTAAAGGCGTGCACCACCACACCCGGCTGGTACTTGGTTTTTTAAAAGCCCCAAAGTGGACCCCTAGAGAAAGTGCAGGCCATCAGGCTCTAGAATTCACTCCCCAACCCAGGATCTATAAACTTCTGTTTCATTTCCTGTGGTCTCTCTTCCCTCTCACACTCATTAGGGGAAATTAAAAGATGTAGACATTTTATCCAAGCGGCTTGATGCATTTCCCAGAATAAAAGTTATTTCAATAAAAATCCTCATTTATTGCATGCAGGCTAGTTATTTGGGTGGCCAATGTGTCATACATTCTGGGTATCTTTCTCTGCCAACATGTTTCCAACATCGCACACACAGGCACAGAACATAAACACATGGTTTTGAAACCCAAGGCTCTTGGGGCTTCGTCGTAGGACCACTTCTTTATTGGTCCTCCAGGGTGGCAGGTGGTCGGTGAGCATGATGAAATTTACTCTGGGTATCCTCGGGTCACAGCAAATGTGGATACAAAAATAAAGTCAGTATTTATGTCACACTGCTTTCACCTATTCAAACAGACCTGCCTGCCTCTTTATCCACTCCAAAGTTATTCGGGAATTCTTCTAAGAGATATTACATGTGGATACAAACATAACCCATCCTACTAGAGACTGGAATCTATTTTAATTTGTCTCCACCAGTTCCATCTTCCTGCACTAACGTCCATCAGTTAAACTTCCATGTCCATAAAAAATAACTAAGGCTAGCTGGGGAGAGAGTTGAGTTGGTAAAGTGTTTGCCTCAGCAGCACCAGGACTTGAGTTTAATTCCTAGAGCCCATATTAAAAATGCTCACTTGAGCCAGGCATGGTGACACACACCTTTAATCCCAGCAGAGGCAGAGGTAGGAGGATTGCTGTGAGTTCAAGGCCAGGCTGAGACTACAATTCCAGGTCAGCCTCTGGACTAGAGCAAGACCATACTTCGAAAAACAAAACAAAACAAAACAAACAAACAACAACAACAACAAAAAGGCCAGGCCTGGTGGTGCATGCTTCTAATTTCAGCACCGGGACTTTCTGACTAGTTAGTTTAGCCTACTTGGTGGGCTCCAAGCAATGAGAGATCCTGTATCAAAAACTATAGACAGAGCTTCTAAGGAACGACCATGGAGGCTGGTCCACTGAGCACATGCATGCGTAACCAAGCATACACATGCACACCCACACACAAGAAAATGCATTCACACTTGAAAAATAAATTAAATATGAAATAAGAAATACAACAGAGGTTCCTTACTAGGCAAGGAATCTTGACTGGCTGCAATGTCACACCATGCACTTGACACCATCTGTACAACGCTGGGATTTAATCCAAAGGCCTGCAACTGTCACTAGGAAGATGCCTCTGTGTCCCTTGCTGCTGGTATGAGAGCTACAGTTCCAAGTCCCAGCTGTGCCGAAGTTCCTACTATGCTAGGGACCAGTGCCTGTGACATTGCAGAGGTTGGGTGTGCCCTCTGCCTTCTCTCCTCTCCTTGTTATCAATGAGGCTTATACCAGGGCTCGAAGCAGCCCAAGCCTGCCTCCAGGTCTCAAGTTCCCTCTGGTTTTCCCATATTGTTCTCTTTGCTGGGCCAAAGCCCAGACTCATGTCAAGGAACAGCCCCCAAACAGTTTGAACTTGAGACACAACACTTTCATCATTCGTTCACTTGACATGGATTAAATGCCTACTATTTTCCTGGCCTGGATCCAGAGGCTGGATTTCCAGTGATGAAAGATGAAAACAAGCCTTACCTCTAGACCCTGCACTTAGGAGGGGGAACTCAGGTGAGTGATGAAAGCCTGTAAAGGTCAGTAGGGTGAAGGAGGAGGGGAGACCCACCACCTTGGCACTGTGGCTAAGAGCAGGGCCCAGGGTCCAGGCTCCATGACATTGAATTCTGGCCCCATCCCTCATGAGCCATGTGGCCTGAGCAATGGACTCTACCTTCTACTCTCTTCATCTGAAAAGTTCAACTATCACCAAGGCAGTGAGAACATCTAGAAAAACATGTGCAAGAATCGGTATTGTCTTCCTTAATTTCCTTAAGTGACTTTAGCCAACCCATGTTACTTAACAATGTGTAGTTTAGGTTGCTATTATAAACATATTAAAAAGTAATTATCATTCGTGGTAGTTTGCTAAGTTTGGGCAATTATCTCTAGTCTCAGGAAATCATGAAAAACAAAGTATTAGAAAATAAGCAGAAAAACTCATGACCTCATTTGAGAGGTGATTAGAAATTAGGAAAATGGTTATCTTAAGAGAGGGGCCGATAAGAGTATAAGAGTCATGGTGGGGGAGACTATCCAGAGACATTGCCCCCCTCAGCAACAACACACAAGTGGGGGGGAACCTGACTGCCTCCTGTGCTATCCATAACCCCCTACCCTATGGAGCCATCCAGTATGCCCACCAAGGAGGATACCTCAGTGGGTTGGGGACAGGGAAGAGGGAATCGGGCAATGTAATATTTACTAATACAATGTATTTAATTTTGGACAATAAAATATCAATAAATAAATAAAGATTTTAAAAACAAAACAAAATAAATAAATAAATAACCCCCCCTCTAAAAAAGAGAAGAATAATTTTTTTCCTCCCAGACTACCTCAATGAAGAGATTAGCCATCTGGTCTACCTACGTGGCTGGTCTCAGAGAGAACGTGGGAAATTATTGAACCTGGACTTTTGTTTTGTGTAGATCAACACAACTGTTTAACTGTCAGGATTGTCCATTTTAGTTTTTTTTTTTTTCTTGGCTGTGCAGACAGCTGTGGTGATGTTGGGTAGACCTAAGAGGACCATGATGATGGAGTAATTACGACTCCTATGACTACAGAAATACATTTTGTAACAGCTCATTTACGCTGCACCAGCGATTTATTACATTTGTATATGTGCTCATATAAGTTCCCCGTGACAAGATGATGCTGAGTAATTAATTTGCCAACATAGTTTTATGTAATAGAATCCAGCCCTTCTAGATACACCACATTTAATAAAAGAAAGTGCTTAACCAGAGCTCTGTTCTGAAAAGCCGTTTGGTGCGAGGGTGAAGCGCCAGGAAACCAAAGCAGAAATGGAAGGCAGGAAGCTGAAATCTAAAACAGAGCTACAAGGCCCCGGGGACAGCTGAGCAGAGCTGTGAAGACTTCCCACCCCAAACTGCACTGATCCTGCCTTACCAAAAGACTGAATGGATCTCCCTCCCGGGATGCAAAGAGAAAGCAGGGAACACGATTTTCAGATGTCTGCAAAATCCTCCATGAAAGACCACAGATCAGCTGGGCTGCAGACACCAGTGCTCTGCAAACTTTCTATGTGTAGCCTCGGTCCTCAGAAGGGACATCAGTACTGGGCTAGCTCACCTCTGCAGGGAGAGCCAGCAGTTACCTCTCAGCTCAGGACTGAAACTGATTTTGTCCAGTTTGCTTGGAAAGCAGAAATGATTCACTTTTTCTTTTGGTCTCTCGATTGGAGTGATGTGCTTTCTGAGTGAGGCATCTCAGACCATCTTTCTCCCGTCAGTGAATTGCTGCTGAATTTCTTGTCACTTAGATAAACTCATTTTGTTTGCTAATGACATTTGAGATTGCAAATAATCAAAGCACTGTCTACACGAGGTTTAAATAGCTGCAGGTCTATCTACAGAAATTCTACTTGAATATCTTGTCCTGCTTGAAAGACCTCAAGGTAAACTAGATATTTTTCATCTTTTCTCTATTCTGCCTGCCTGCACACCATAGCCGCTGACACCTCACCTTGTCACTGGCATGGAACATGACCTGTTGTCCCTGCTGCTACTTAGCTCCTATTTGGCAAGGCTTGGGCAGAAGATAATAAGTTATGCAAATTAGGTGGGGTAAAAAATCATGACCTCCACCTCACTGTTAATGTCATTGCCTATCTCCTGGAAGTTTTTCCATGATTTACGTCTCTTTTCTGCCCTTACTGACTTCTTTTGTCCTGTGCTGATTTGCATTCCTTCATATGTTGATCTGAAAGAATTTTCCAGAATTCATAGTCTGCCAGTCATTCTTCATACTTCCCAAAGGTCAGATGTCCAAATTCCATGTATCCTGTCAATAGAGAAGTCTGTCCACCATCGTCATCATCAAATGATGCTGTCAAGGGAACTTTAACTCTGGAAAGGTACAGAGCAGACTACAATGAATTCTTTCCAAAACCTATTTTTGTAATCAGAAAATAAAAATAAGCAAACATGTTGACTTCAGGACTTTTGAGATTTGAGTCTTAAGAGAGTCTCAGTGTGAGATATTGGTCATTTGCTCCCAGTCATTTTTCTAAAACAGACGTATAACTATATCACATCATCTAGTTTCTACACCAATTAAAATTATCCTCAAGCAATTCATAGGAATTATACCAATTAAAAGTTATATTTGGAAAATTTTAATACTTAAATATTCAGTCTTTCTACCCAGATATACAACTCTATGTTTATATTTTCAATTTAATTCCCTCCATTAACTGCTATGATCTTGTCAATAGTATTTAAAAGTTTTCTTTTTTTTTTCTTTTTTTTTTATTTTCCATAATGAGTTACATTATTTAATGGGCAAATAATGAGTTGTTATCCCCAGTTCCCCAACGCTCCTCTTCCCCATCCCCAATCAGCTGGATATCCTCCTCCGTGGGCCGTCTGGATCAGTCCTTGGGGCAGGGGACCATGGATAGCCTAGGCGACAGCCCGGTTCTTCCAGTCTTAGAGAGTTGCTAATATTTTTTTAGGGCTGGGGAGATGACTCAGTGGATAAAGCATTTGCCACACAAGCATTATGACCTGAGTTCAGATCCCCAGAACCCACAGAAAGCTGAACACAATAGCAAGAAAGACTGTAATCCCAGAACACCTACAGCAAGATGGCGGGTGGAGATAGGAGACCCCCAAAGTTCACAGACCAGAATGCAATGGTGAATAACTAGAGACTGTGCCTCAATGATGAGAGTGGATTCTGACACTTGAGAGTTCCCTCTGACCTCCATGAGTGTGCCCTGCCATGAGCATGCCCCAAACTGAAACACACCTGATTTGTTCTAAGCATTCTCGTGCCATTTGCTTTAGTGAATGACAGTTGAGTCTATGTTAGTTATGGAAGGTGCATGGAAAGAAAGTCAATATTATGGGAAAAGCAAGCCAGAGCAACAAGAAGACACCGTCGAAGGTGATTGGTGAGCTTTCTCAGCTCCGTGTATGCTTGTGAAGATAAAAACAAGGAAAAGTTGAACATCATTTGTGACCATTTGGTTCTACATATCTTGAATGACTATTTACATTATGAGTTCTCAACACTTGCTAAAGAAATAAACATAAATTACAAAATAGAACATGAATAAATGAGAATAGCCACACTGCATGCATGAGAGCAATAGCTTTATATTTACACGGGAGTGCATCCCACAAAAGGCAAAGAAATAAATGTTCTGTCCATCACCCTGGGGCACTAGGCCATGAAGTCCATCTGGTATAGCTGGTAGAACTGGGATTTTAGTGGGATTTTAGTATATATATATTATATATATATATATACATATATATTTAATATATATATATATATATATATATATATATATATATATATATATATATATATATTCTTTTTTATTGTCCATAATGAGTTACATTGTTTAGTGGGCCAGTTGTTACTTTTTCAAGAATATATATATATTATACTTTTTCTATTTTTCAACTATTATTTTGGGTCAAGAAGATTGACTCCAACAAATCTGAAAAAAGCTGTATTCTGTTTCTAGAATTGCTCACTGTATGGGCATAGAGCAAAGCCCTCGGCCTGGCCCAGTAGCCATGGGGCAGGTATGTGACAAAGGACTTTAAACAGTTCAACCTTCTTCCCCTTAGATCAAGGTCAATCATGCTGGTCTTTCTAAGAATGTGAAAATTGATCATCACTCATCATAAAGTTATATTCCTCCATGTGTGAGTTTTCTAGTAAATTATGAGAGGGTCATTTAGATGAATTTTTAAATAAATAAATAAATGTGGAATTAAAAAAGGCATGAAAATCAATCAGGAACTTATTAAGCAATTTAGGTCTGCTCTTTCTACTGATGTAGGCAGCTCCTTGTAGTAAAGAACACTTCTAATCACCTCGAGGTGGTTAATCCTTCTAAATACCTGCATTAGAAAAGAACCATGGGAAAGCAAAAACCTTCAAAATTCAATCTAAGCATTTTGTTTCCTTGGGGGAAAAAATCCCTAATTCCTAGGTTCATTAAGCTTGTTCAACTGCGGGTACTTAGTGTGTGTGTGTGTTGGGGGTTGCACACACATACGTGTGTGTGTGTGTGTGTGTGTGTGTGTGTGTGTGTGTGTGTGTGTGTTTGTGTGTGTGCGCTTTATGGGCTAAAAGAAAGTAACCTGGTTCCCAGTTAGTTTGTGTATTAATCTCTGTAGGAAGCTTTCTTTATTTGGTAAAATAAAGAAGAGGAGCAGAAAAAAAGACATCACATTGAACTTAAAAGTTTTGACTAATTTCTCTCTGTGCCCGAGGACTTTCCACTCTATCGTCCCATCAGCAAAGGATTTGTGACTCTTTCAGCGTGCCTGAGATTACACAGACAAATTACTTAAGAGCCCAAGGAGATTACCTCTAATTGGCATAAAAAGAATATGGCATTAAAAACAAAACTCTCTGAAACCCTGACAGTGTTTAGTGCCCAAAGGGTAAGGCAGTTCTCTATGCAGAAGCTCCATAAATAAATACATCAGCAGGAGATAGAAGCCAGCCTCATGAGGTCTTATTTAGCTTTGGCGAGCTTTATTCCTCTTAGATTAGATTTCGCAGAGCTGTGTCTCACTTGCAGAATGAGGGCACATGACAGACTCACTTTATTAGACCTCTTCTTGGTTTCCTTTGTTATATGTAATGAATTCTCATTTATAAGCCACAAAGTCAATATGAAACACGGTGTGGATTGCAGAAAAGTTGGGGGTCGAGAGGATGGGGAGGAGTTGTAGACGGGCAGGGAGGTGAGGATCCTACAAGTGGAAAGGTAAGAACAGGTGGCCAGGAGTTTTGTCAATGACCATATTCCAAAGTCACTAGTTTAGGTCAGTATCTAAGTCCATCCTCTTAGTGGTCTTAACATCCCATGGGAAAAGAAAAATATATTTATCATAAAAGTAAATAATAATAATATACAAAGTAACAGATATAATACCAAACAAAGATCAAAGTTGGGAGAACTATTAGAAATCATCCAATTTAAAATCTTCCTTTTATATTTGAGGCTCAAAGGGATTAAATAGCTCGCCTCTGTCAATAGTCACATGGATATTCAGTCAGGCTGGCTCAGGACTCTGAAGTTTATGTTCTTACAGAGAGAGAGAGAGAGAGAGAGAGAGAGAGAGAGAGAGAGAGAGAGAGAGAGAGAGAGAGAGAGAGAACCATTCAACAGAGTAAGGAAAAAGAATCTTTACTAAGAGGTTGGCCAGATGGCAAAGCAGGTAACGTGCTTGCCTCACAAGCATGAAGACCTGACTTTGATCACCAGTACCCACATAAACAATGGGGCAGCCATGCACAGATGTAATCCCAGCATTGGGGAAGCAGAGACAAGAGGATTCCTGGAGTTCACTGGCCAGCCAGTCTCCTAGTTGGGGACCTTGTTGTAAAGAAGGTGGATGGTATTCCTGAAAAGGACCCCTGAAGTTGTCCTCTGGCTTCCACATGTAACACATACATGTATCCACACACATAAGAACTCATTCACATGCACAGTGCAGGCACACACACACAAACACAAACACACACACACACACACACACACACACACACACACACACACGCTTTACTCAAGCAAATAATACCTTAAAGCATAGTGCTATTGTCAGAATGCTTTGTGCACCCTCCTCATTCTTACACTGAAAACCTAATCATCAAAAGGCCTTTCTTAGATAATGAGAAAGCCCTTGTGGGTACTAAGGGAGGTCCTGAGAGCAGCCTTGATCTTTTTCTGCTTTGTGAACTTACAGTAATAAACAGCCTTCATCAGACACCGAGTCTACCAACCCCTTCATCTTGGACTTTCCAGCCTCCAAAATTATGAATGATAAATTTCTATCATTTATAAGCCATCCCACTGATGATAATTTTTCACGCTTTATATTGTTTTGTTACAAAGAATTTCATACATTTCATACATGGATATATTTTGATCATTATTCCTTCCCCTTATCTTCTCTTGTCTCCCCTCCCCATATCCCTTCCACCAAAGAATCCCTTTTTCTTCACAGCTAGTCCACTTCTACTTTGATGCCAATTTTTTCTTATGTAACTGTGTGACTGAGTTTAATTAGGACTGCCCCAATTAGCATGGGTTTAGAGAAGTCCAGATGAACTCTGACAGAGAGCTAAAACCTCCAAAGCAGAAAAGCTCAGTGTGGGCTAGGCAAAGAACACCTGGCCCAAGAATGGAGAATGGAGAGGGAGGCAGGAACAGGTTGGGGATGCAGTTTAGCCTTGAAGGATGGCTGGATAGAAGGTAACTCCGAGAAGATTAAAACAAACATTTCCACTCCAAAACAAACTCTGGTTTTGAGCGTCTTTCTAGCTAAGGCTTACATCATCCAATCAACCCAGTCTCTTTATTCGCCTCTAAACACCTCAATTCTTCCCTAAACCTACACCTTTGCTCATCTTTACCACCGTAAGACACAGTCTGCAAGATTGTGGAAAGTCTGCTTCCTTTAGAATGGCTCTGATCTTTGGACCCATCTAAAGCTCTGTGTCCTAAACCATGTTGAATGCTGACTGAACCACTTACACAACCATGAGGTTGTCAGCTACGAAGGAACAGGTGTCACACCTTCTGCTTACTTGCCCACAGCAATACAAGGCTTTCTACCAACTAACTATGTACCTCTTATCGAATCCTAGCAGCAAACCCACAGGTCTAGACCTGAGCCACAACATGATGATGGTGACATCTTTGCCAATGGTAGTGAACATTTCTCAATATGCCAAACACTCCTCAAAATGCCGCTATGCAACTACATTCAACCATTAGCATCACTTTCTGAGATGTTCACTATTGTTGCTTTTCTAGACAAATATAATTGGGCACTGAATACTCTTCATAGAAGTGAAAAAGAATTCCATGGAGAAAGTTCACTTTTCTGCTTGCACATATAGACTGCTTTGTGTTTTAAATAGATTTGCATTTTCCTAACATAAGTGGAATTAATTGATACTCTCCCAGTTAAAACCCACATTTGATGTTTATATTGTCCCCATCCATAGGAAAGCAGACATAATGCTTGCAACATCTTGTAAGGTACAGGTATCAGCCTTTCATTATAAGTGTTTGACTATCAGTCGTCTGAACTATTCCTCTGCTCTCTTGCCCACTCACTCCTGACACCATGGAGGATGACTGAGGGATCTGACTGGAATATTTAAGAGAAGGATCTGAGCTGGTGTGGCCTGAAGCCATTTTTAAAACAGAAATTATTTATTTATTTGCAAGGAGAGAGAGAGAGAGAGAGGGAGGGAGAGAGAATGGAGAATGGGCACACTAGGGCCTCTAGTCACTGCAAATGAACTCCAGATTCATGTACCACATTATGCATCTGGCTTTACACGGGTACTGGAGAATTGAACCCAGGTCATTAGGCTTTGAAGGCAAGCACCTTAACCGCTTAGCCATCTCTTAACCTTGCCTCTTTTTTTCCATGCAGGTGCCTGTTTATCTGTGTTTGGGTCCATGTGCACATATATGTATGTCTATGTGGAGGCCAGAGGACAATCTTGGGTGTTATTCCTCAGACATACCATCTACCATTTTTGAGGCAGAGCCTCTCATAGGTCTAGAACTCATCAATGAGGCTGTACTGGCTAGGCAGTGGTCTCTTCCTCTGAACATTGGGATTATAGGCACATGCCATTCACCAGACCTTGTTTTGGTCAGTGTTAAGGAGCCCACTGTTGTGGTTTTCTGAACCAAGGTTACAATACCTCTACCAGACATGCAACTAGCATTGTGGTCATGACTCCATCATGGTTCATCAGTGGTTCTCAAATGGGCCACAGTGCTAGTGGAGTTTATTGGGATCTCTAAAAACTGTACCATGAGCAAAAGTAGGGTTTTTTTCCACATAAAAAAGCTATTGCAATAGGAACACTTAAGTACAAAGCTCACACTCAGTGTTTAACATTTAATTTTGTTTACTCTTTGCCTCTACCACATCAAATGTTTTCATTAAAATTATGTAGTTGGAAAAATAGATTGGACTCTCTGATAATGCTGTTTGTACCTGTTTGTAACACTTTTTTCCTTCCCAAAAAGATGCTCTTAACTAGATTCTATGCAACGAACACTTTGGGACACGTGGAATGCAGTGCCTCATATGACAGAGAGACAGAAAGAGAGAGAGAAGGAAGGAAGGTAGATAGGAAGGGAGGGAAGGAGAGAAGGAGGTAGGGAGGGAAGGAGGAAGAGATAGGAAGAAAAAGATTCTATTCCCCAATGAGGAAATAATTACATTCCTAAAAGTTTCCATATTTAAAAAGTCACACTTATATCTATTTCCAAATTACCAAATTACATATATATTTCAATATTCAATATTATGTTACTTCAACCTAACCTAAAACTTCACGATTTATGGTAAAAACAAAACAGCATTTTATAAGTTTTTCCAGTAAAAATGATAATTCCTATTTATTGCATTTAAGGTAGACATGAACAAAATGCAACAACGTTATGTTTGGAGATTCTTTTAACATTTTAAGCCCCAGACTGACAAGAACCAAGAATCACTTTGCTAACTAATGTATTAAATATGTTGTCTATTTATATAGTGATTGTTTGATGAAAAAATTCATCTCTTTTGTTTCTTCTTATCTTTTCTTTTCTCTTGTCCATGCAGTGCATCTATGAATTATGCATGTGAACATAATTAAAAGTAACAATTGGTGAATTGTACTCCATGGACAGTGTTCCATGTTTCAAGTCTTATTTAGACGAAACCAAAATTTATGCAAAGAGAAAAGCTTATAATTAAATTCATAACCATCCTTCCTGGGAAAGTTGCCTTTATGTAAAAATGCATTGCTTGCAAGAGGCTTTTTTTTCTGACCAAAAGCTTTGCATAGCATCTATATAAAAAAAAATAAGCAGACAATTTAACCGTAGCCCATCCCTTCCTAAATGTAGGTTTCTTAAAGCTGGTTACCCATCATCCTTTATTCTCTGCAGCAGTTAGTCTTTGGGCCATGTACAACTGTTAAGAATCAGCTTGGAGAGTCGTTTTGTGATTTGCAACCTAGGAGAAGAGACGATGCGGCAGATGATGGAATGAGATCGATTCTGAAAACTCTCTCCTTTGATTCCTCTCAGGAGCTCCTATGGTAATTTCTCTTCTTTTGCCTGCTTATTTGCTTTCATGTTTTAAGTACAAGAATCCTGGCAAAGAGAAAAGACAGCCGAGACACTTAGAAGGATAAAAGTGAGCAGGAATACTTACTCTGTGTGGGAAAAACACAGGATTACTGTAAATATTAGCCCAGCTCCAGGTTTCTTCCTTCACCATTGCAATTCTTTAAAGTATTCTTTATTTAGAAAAATACATTTACTAAATGACCCTGTTTTTTTTCAAGCTATGATCCAAACCTCCAGCTGAGCATGCATGCACATCTACTGAGAATCATCGGTACTCCATCATCTGTGAGAGCCTGGGATAGTCTGCTCACCATGCCTCCTCGTATTTTATAGCACATACCTGGAGAGTTTTTCTGTTTCTTGACCTAGGTCACCCTCAGCAATCTCTTTCTCAGCACTTGTTCTTTCCCTGAGACCGAAAGCTCTCCCATTAAGATACCATGGGATGAATTTGTAGTAAGGAATTGACTATTTCCTTTGGATCTCAGCAAACAATCACTTCTGTTCAAAGTCCATTTCTCTGCAACGTGCGGGGACTGAAGTGACGTCACCTTGGCTGATTTGAGTGAGGGAAGAACACCATGTGCCATCCCTGTCCTGTCGGCTGTTGTCACAAAGTGCAGTCGGCTACTCTTTCCTCTTCCTCCCTCGGCTCTTCTTTTCAGCCACGATTTGAAAAATGTCATGTTTAAAAGCTTTGGCTGGCCCACAGTGTCATCCACTTGATCCATCATCATCTTCTCAGCTCATCTTTCTCTCTATTAAAAGTAAGATATTTATATTTCTAGATGCAAGGAGAGAAACCTGGGTCTGATAAATGACTTCCTGTTGTCATTATTACTGGGTAGTATATTACTGGGGGGAGTTTAGCCATGATCTACTGTTATTGCATTCTGGAATGCTGGCTGGGAACAATCACTCATATCCACATATTTTAAAGTTTATTTTTAAGAATCAAACTGTTAATTAAAGAGAAGAGTAATTAATACAGAAAGCACACACAGGAAGATAATGACATTTGTCAAAGGCAATACTTGTGGCAGCCTGTTGAGAAGTTTTATGGATTCTCTTAAATTATCCCAGATCTCTCAATGGTTGAGTGAACTCGGTTCTTACAGATCTTAGGAAAAAGAAATAGTTGTGTGTACAAAATACTGTTCCATTTACAACAGTAGTCCCTTGGCAATGGGAATGCAGCCTCTCTGGCGGTCAAAGACCGTCCAACTGGCCTCTGGAGAGCAGTCATGATGGAGTCCTTAGAAATGCCCCAAAGCTTCAGGAGATAACCTTGGAATATCCCCAGATACAGCATTCAATATCCTGAATCACATAAAAGGAAGCATGCATCCTCCGTTTAGCCCTTCTTCCCAATCTAGCAGTATAAGTCTTTGGTAGTTCTCAGTATTTCTTTAATATCATGCACCTTGAGCAAAGCTTACTTAAAGGAAGAGGAAGCTCTGAGCCTCCCGGCAGTACCTGGATATGATTTGAGGATGTCAGTTTCTAGTTGCTTTCTTTGCTATTGCCTTAAATTTATTGTAAGGAAACTAATACTCTATTTCTTATAATCATAGAAAATTTCTCTTAAATCAGAGTGAATTTAAATAACATATTATATGGATAGTAGACATGATACTCAGTTGTAACAAAATCAAAGAAAGCTATCATTTGGGTAGGTGCAAATGATTCTGAAGGTTTTGCACAAATTGGGGAAGTTTGAAATGTGCTGGTTTAGGATAAAACCTGAACAGTTGTAAGGATCTGTGTCAAAAGCCACACAGGTAAGTGCTTCATGGAGTGATAAAGATGTCAGAGAAAAAGAGAAAATGAAATAAAATCAGTAGCATGACTACAGGAAAAATTGCTTAATGTTTCAAGAGCTATTTTAGAGTGTATCCTAAAGCCAGTTATTAATTGAGCACATCAATTTCCTTTATCCTAAAGACAAACAACTATAACGTTTACCAAAATCAAGTGAAGAAGGAATTAACTATATTGGATTCTTGGTCCCTCCTGTGTTCCAAAGTGGCTTACCCTGAAACTTATAAAAATAAGTGCATTTTAACTGAGAATGGAAAGTCAGAGGTGAGAGATTTATTTTAAGCTTACTGAATACTTAGTGGAAGGAAGTATAAGAATATCTGATAGGAAAAACTATCTTTTGATAGATTTCCTTTTTGCTTCGAAAGCCCAGATTTTTGCTAGTAGGATTTTCTGTTTGCTCATGGAATCGTCTCCCTCGCTAAGCTAGAGTAAGACTTTGGAGGTCAAGGTCACTGCCCTGCCTCCAGAGACTTATCCAGTATCTCGTACAGTCAGCACTTGTAAATGTTAGTGAGGAATGAATGAATGAATGAAGAGTGAGTGAGTGAATGAATTCAACAACTGTATACAAGCCCCAATCCTGTGAGATATAAGAGGTAAAGAAAAAAAAAATGCTTCATGTCCCAGAGCATATTAGGCATTGAAGTCTCTAGAATTTTCCCCCACCGTTGACCTTAAAAGAGAAGGTTGTCATCAATGCAGTTCACTCCTTCTCTTTTATATTTGGGGCACGAGTTTTGTTCATCTCTCTGTGAAGCTGAAAAGATGATAATGAAAACGCCCAAAGAAAGAAGGGAGGGACAATTGTAAATAGTTTTCTCTGACAACTGGTATCAGCATTTTCTCACAGCCTTGCATTTACTCAGACTAGAATGACAAATGTATTACAAAGAATAGATGAGCTCTTTGTGTCTGGATATGGTATAAAAATAAAACAATACTGTACTGATTTTTCTCTCGGGGCATTGTCCTCCATGTACAATTGCTGAACACTGGCAGAGCCGTTATTACCATTGATAGGAAACAAAACAAAACTTGGGAGGGACTCTACAGCCCCTGGCTTGTGAATGTCTAGGACTTATAGCACAGCTTGATGCTACTGTCAGAGTCCTCAGGCTTCAGCTTCATGCCAGCTACCTGGGGGCATTTTCCCTCTTTGTGACGCTGCCTCTTCTCCCCAACATCACACACTTAGAGTTTCTTACAGAGAATCTGACAAGTCATTAAGTATTGTTTTCAAGGGCAACTTGGCCATTTCAATGTTACTCCATGTCTGACTTTCAGAATCCTTTCAGTTTGAGGTATTTCTTGGGTCTTGGGTGCTTAGAAGACCATTTTCATGAAAACTACCCTGTGGTCTTTCTAGAATGGAACCAGAAGAACTTGGGGAGGAAAATTGAGAGCTGATCAGACCCCAGCATCCCTCCATGGAGCCAGTTTCCTCCTGCTTCGCCTCTGCAGGAGAGGTTTTACCAACTGTCAGGAAAGCATCACCCAGTAAAAGTCCAATGTGTGTGTGTTGAAAGGTATCTCAAGAAGCCATTACAGCAATAGATCAAGTGTACATCCTATAGCACTCTGGACAAATAGAAAACATAAAATATTTCCTGGCCCATGCCCTGCATTTGAGGTTTTAGTAATCAGCACAGTAACTTCTATTCTGGAAGCAATTGTCAGGACTCCAAATCACCCAGCCCCTGGCAGGAGGAGTCTCACTTCCACATCACCCTGGAGAGCCTTCCTAGCCAATGAGCCAAGGCCAAGTCCTCTTCACACTCAGCAGTTATAATCAGTCACACCATGGAAGGAGAAGGGATGATTTGAGGATGTGTTTCAGTCATCTTCCTCTTCTTAACTTCTTTGGCCTATGATGTAAAAAGATGAAGGTTTTGGGGATCCAGATGCCTTTCACAGGATCCCAAGTCAAAAAAGTCAAACAGACATGGATTAGCCTTGAACTATCCAAACTGCCCTTGGAAACAATACCTCACAAAGGATGGATATCGCTGAGAGGCAGTTTAAAGTGTAAACATAGATATTGCTATCCACAGACTTCAATTTGATTCTAAGTATGGTGGTTTGATTCAGGTGTCTCCCGTAAACTTATGTGTTCTGAATGCTTGGTCCTCAGCTGATGGCAGTTTTGAAACTGGAACCTTGTTAGAGGTGTGTTGTTGGGGGAGGTCTTATGGGGTTTATAGCCAGCTTCCCCCTGCCATTGTTTGGCACACTCTCCTGCTGCTTTTGTCCACCTGATGTTGGCCATGAGGTGATGTCCAGCCTCCGCTTATGCCATCATGAAGTTTCTCCTTGAGTCTAAGCTAAAATAAACCCTTTCTTCCCATCAGTTGCTTTTTGGTCAGGTTCTTTATGTAGCAATGAGAAGTTAACTGCAAAAGTTAATTGGTGCCAGAAAGTGGGATCGGTTATTGCTGCTAGAACCCTGATTTTGTGGCTTTGGTCTTTTGAAACTCGTTTGTAGGAGGAATGTGGATGGATTTGAAACCTGGTCCTAAGAGACAAATTGCAGTGCTGTAAGTACAGCTCTTTGACCATTCTGGTCACAATTGAAAATCCTGAATGCAGTCAGAACTATGGACTGTGAGGTTTGGCTTACAAGGGTGAGAAAGAACTTTGTAAGGACTGGTATAAAAGCAGTTTGTATGAGAGGCTCACTGTATACTGCCTGTATCCTGAGAACTTGTGCAGGGTCGCATTGCATAGAAATGGACTGGTGTGAGCAGATGGAGATGGCACAGAAAGAAATGAAGTCTTTGGGCTGAAACTCCTGCCCATTCATCTGCATTTGTTTGAGATATTATAACCAATGAGATTGGGCCAGGTGACCTGCATTGGGACAGCAGGAAAAATGATTGCATACTTTTTTGAAGTAAGGGGCCAGAATGCTAAAGGAGGTTTCCTGCTCTTCAAAATCAGCTTTATTCCCCCCTGAATTAACAAATTGGAAGCCCACCTGGTACTATGGAGCACAGCAAATGCAGGAAGAGAAGGTCATTGGATTTGTAACACAGTCTGCTTTTTGGAAATGGCCATGGGCAGTGTGAAGCAGGATTATTGGATTACCTGCATGGAAGCCCAATGGAGCCATGTGGATGAACCAAGGGTTGCAGTGGAGACCCAGTGGAGATGCCAGGACTATGGGATGACTGCCAAGGAGAGCTGCTGTCACAAGATGAAATTATCCAGGACTGAGTAGCCCAACTGGAGGAACAGAATTGGAACTCCAGACGCTCATCACTGGTTAGAGTTGTCAGACTTGGAGTGATAGGGTTTGATGTTGCCCTGTTTGTTTTAAATCTTGTAGTGGTTCAATCTGTCTTTGCTATACCCAATGCTATCGTTTATAGTACGAATATTTATTCTGTGCCATTATAGTTTTTTGTTTGTTTTCTTTTGCTATTATGGCTCAGTTAAAAGACCTTGCACTATCCATTGAGATTAATAAAAAAATTTTGGGGACTTTGGGCGTTGAGCTGAATGCATTACATTTTAGATAATTTTATGGGGACTAGGGGTAAAATGTGATGGTTTGATTCAGGTGTCCCCCATAAACTTATGTGTTCTGAATGTTTGATCCCAGCTGATGACAATTTGGGAATTGGAACCTTGTTGGAGGTGGGCTTATGGGTGTTATAGCCAGCTTCCCCTGCCATTGCTTGGCACATTATCTTGTTGCTGTTTTCCATGTGATGTTGGCCAGGAGGTAATATCCAGCCTCTGCTTATATCATCATTTTCCCTGCCATCATGGAGCTTCTTGAGTCTATAAGCCAAAATGGACCCTTTCCTCTATAAACTTCTTTTGGTTGGGTTCTTTCTGCCAGCAGGGAGAAGTGAACTGCAACATTTAAATCAACACTAAGCTTGTCTGTCTTGGGTAAGCAATAGCATATGACTAAACTCCTTTTTTATTTGCAAATAACATGAAGGGACAAAGTATACACATAGAGTCTTGTATCTAAAATGACAGCTAAGTTCAGGGCACTGTGTTCATCTTTTTTTGTGAGATTTTCTTAAAGGGGTAAAGTTTGTGCTGTTTCTGTTTATCTACTTTAAAAATTACTCAGCTCAGTTTTGCCTTTGGCAAGTTTAATGTTTTTCCCACTAGAGTGAAATTTCATGAGGGTCAGTATCATTGTTTTTCTAACTGTTGTCTTAGCAGCTATTAGGACATTGCCTAGCACAGATGCTATGTCTTCTTCTGGAGTTAGCTCTTTGGTTATAACTTCCCAGAATGCCTCCAGCTTACCTTTGAAAACACTTCTCTGTTTAAGGTTGTGTCTAGTTTCTCAAATTAGACTGGAGTTTTGACCAGTCACATGCCTCATGTGTCTTCAGGTACCTCCTACTTTATCACCCCTAACATGGCAGGTTATGTTAATATTGGCCAGACAAATAACTCAACATGAGAAAATTCTCTGGCTCTGGTGGAAACCTTTTCCCAGTTTTATTTCTGCAGAGCTACTTGGGTTTTCTTTCCTGTAATTAATCATGATAGACTCTTGCTTCAATCTTCCTACTTATTGGTTACCATGATCTCTCCAATTATTGGATAGTTTGAGTTATGAAATCATCGATTCAGTCAGCATGCTATAAAAAAAAACTAATGTTGACTTTTTAATTGAAATACCTTTAAATTGCACATAATAAGTTCTTTTTTATCCTGTTTAGTCCTTTAGGGCAACTAACAGAATTTTCACTTTCTGCAAAGTGTAACATTTATGCAACACTCCTAAGAAATGATGGTTCTATAAATTCAACTCCATCCTTCTGACTTCATCAGGAGGCCACTTACTAATCAGAATGACTATTTAAAGTGCATATTCTACCATAATTCATCTTTCTTCTAATGTTGCAGAGCAATGCTCTGCTGATCAATCACTTAGAGATGAGTCCACATTTCCTCCTTGAATGAATATGAGGAAAAAGGAATGAAAATGTGTCAAATATTGACGACAGAAATAAGAACTTATTCTGTAGAAAAAAAACTTTTTCTATGTTCTCCTCATAGCATATTTAATTCATCTATTTTGTCATTATTTGGCTGCACAAATCCTTTCATCAACATGCTCGGAATGACAAGAAATCATTTTATATATCTATCAAATAAGTATGTCTGGATAATCTCTTCAACCCATTTTCTCATGGATTTTGAGACAACCTCTCATGGAAAGAAGCCAACAGTTCTACCACCCCTGTCTTCCCATAAAGATGACTAGACACACAAAGGAAACTTCTCAGAATCCCCTGGCTTTTTCTTCCTATCCTTACAAAAATGCTAGATTTCCCTTTAACATAGAACAGTTTCAACTCACAAAGTCTAGTGAGACCATAATAGGGTCACGAATAAGAAGGACTCACTAATGTCAGTCTTTGAACTCATTGACAGGTAACTAGAAAACTCTTCAAGAGTTAAAGTGTTAAGGGTCACTATGGTTATGATCAAAAACTTGTAGAGACTTCAGCTTCTGGCGGGGGGAAATAGAGTAATAGACCAAATTTATGTCCCCACCTCAAATACCCAATAAACAACGGGCAAAATTCTATGAAGCAGTGTGTCTCAAGGCATTGAGCACCGGGCAGTGAATGACAGAAATCACCAAGAACAAGGAAGACTGAAGTGCTTTCCCCAGCTTATGGTCTTGAGAGAATTTCCAGACTGTGGTATAGAGAAAGCATGGCAAACCCCATAACACTTTTTGAGATGAGGAGACAGGGGTGAAAATTTGGGGAGCCCAAGATGGTCAGAATTCACATGGAGGGCACTGAATGGGAGAGTGTTGTACTGAGAGAGAACTACAGAGAGTTCCCCAAGTCTGAGCACGTGACTGATCTTGACAGGCCTGGGAGGGAATTGCCAAGGTTGGAGAAGGATCTATTAGACATTCCAGTACACAGATCTCATGAAGGACAGGATGCAGAATCAGGTCCCACCAGCAAGCCTGGCATCTCATGATTCACAAAACATTGGATCAACTAAACAGACACATCTTGGTGCGTGATTGAGAAAATAATTAGCCCCAGACTATATAATACACTGGTCCCACCTGACAAGCATAAATTCAAGATTTGAAAGCTATTTCCAAATGACATAACTATATCCCATAACAAAGCTCAAAAACGTTTATAGAAATATAAAAATAGCCAGTACTCAATGAGGTAAAAATCATGAAACCTCCCATCCAATAAAATTAGATCAGAAATCCAAGAAAGGAGAAAAATAATTTGAGAAAAACTAATCAATCCCAAACTGGCATGGGTGTTAGAATTAGCTGATAAGGATATTGAAGGAATTATTATAATGATATGCTTCTTGTTAAGAAAAACAAATAAAAAAGAAAGATATTTTCAAAGACCAGATTGAACTTTTAGTGGTAAAAACTACAATTTCTGAGATGAGAAATACCTTAAATAATACTGGAAGATAAGATATATCAGAACAAAAGATTAACAAATTTGAAGACATATAATAAATAAAAAATCCAACATTAAAGAGAAAAATAGTTAAATAAGCAGAAAATGAAGTAAACTCTGGAACAATTTCAAGGCATCAAACATCAAACATATAAACACACACACACACAATTGGACTCACTAAAAAAAAAAAACAGAGACATTGAGATAGAACCAAAGAAATTAAATGCATCATAGCCCCTAAGTTTCTAATTAATGTGATTATTTCATGATGCAGTCAGCTCTCTCATTGCTGGAAGAAAAAACCCAAACAAAAACAGTTTGTGGAGGAAAGAGTTTATTTTGGCTTACAGACTTGAGGGGAATCTCCATGATGGCAGGGAAAATGATGGCATGAGCAGAGGCTGGACATCACCTACTGGCCAACATCAGGTAGACAACAGCATCAGGAGAGTGTGCCAAACACTGGCAAGGGGAACCTGGCTATAATCCCCATAAGCCTGCCCCCAACAACACACCTCCAACAAGGTTCCAATTCCATCAGCTTGGGATCAAGCATTCAGAACACATAAGTTTATGGGGGACACATGAATCAAACCACCACATTCTACCCCTGGCCCCCATAAACTGATAAACTTAACATCATATAAAATGCAGTGCATTCAGTCCAACTTTAAAAGACCCAAAGGTTTTTTTTTTTTCAATTTCAACAAAGTTCAAACATCCTCATTATCCAAGGTCTGTTAACTGAGTAATAATACCAAAAAGAAAAAAAGAAAAAGAAAAACAACCATAATGGCACACCACAAAGACAAATTGAACCAATAAACGATTTAAAACAAACAGGGCAAACATGAAACTTTAACTCCAAGTCTTATAATTCTAAGCAATGACAAGTATCCAGAGTTCTCATTCCACCCCTCCAGCCAGACTACTCAAAATTGAGGAAAACTTCATCCAGTGCTGGCAGCTCTTCTTGGCAGCCATTACATAATCCTGACATCAACACTGGGTGGTCTCCACTGCAACCCGCCAACAGGTGTGCTCACACAGATGAGAGCATTGACACACATTTACACAGATCATTCAGACATGCACAGGCAAAATAGGGAAATAAGCAAGACCTCTACTGAACACTACATATAAGAAACACACATGAAATATAAAAGTAAGAATTATTTTAAAATAAAGGGTTAAAAGATACCACTCCATGTTAATATTAATCATAAAAGGCTGGATTGGGCTGGAGAGATGCAGTAAAAGGTGCTTGCTTGCAAAGTCTGACAGCCTGGGTTTGATTCCCCAATACCCATATAAAGTCAGATGCAAAGTGCAGCATGCATCTGAATTTCATTTGCTGTAGCAAGAGGCCCTTGTATGTAAATTCTCATTCTCTCTCTCTCTTTCTCTCTCTCCTAGCAAATAAAAACAAAATATTTTTAATAGCTGGATTATCTAAGTTAATGTCTAGGGAGATTTCAGAGCTAAGTATATGATAAAGGTAAAGTCATCAACCATATAAAGGGAGCCAGTTGATCAAGAAGACATAATTCCCAAAGTTTATGGAGCTAATAACAGAGCTTCAAAACACATGAAGCAAAAACTGAATTTAGATAAGAAAGAATTCTATAAGGATAATTAAAGGTATCAGAATCATTTTTAATAGCAAGTACACAGGCCACAAAGACTTGGAAAATCGTTATCAGTCAACTTGA
>PVHP010002643.1:0-86899 GCA_004024765.1 Zapus hudsonius
TTTTTGTATTCCTACCTCTAAGAAGTTATGGGAAATGATCTTAGCGTACGAAGTTTATGACCTTTTTAATCTGGTGATCTCAATAAATACTCAATTCAACCCTTTTCTTTCCACTCATTTGAACGAGAGGAAGAGAAAAGGACTAAACTCTAGCTTTTATTTATCTCCTTTTAAATGTGACTATAATAACTTCTAAGATACCAGAGAGGAGTTTGGTGTCTAAATATCTCCGTATATTCCCTGAATACACAATCTTTTTTCCTAATCCTCCTTCCCTGGTATTTAGGTATTTATCAGCTAAAGTAGTTCCTTGCCAGAAAACTGCCCCTGGTCACAAACTATGAACTCAGCATTGTTTAAGAGGACTAAAAAACAACCACTGAATGGCAATTAATTTCTTCACATGCCCTTTAAATTGTTCTAGCTCTTTTTGGGTGTGTGGGTGTACCACAGCACATGCGTGAAGGTCACAGGACAACTTCTGGATGTCAGCCCTCTCCTTTCACCTCGTTTGAGGCAGGGTCTCTTGTTCACTGTTCCACCCACTAGACTAGATATGGTCTGTGAGTTTATGGGAAATTCTCTTATCTCTGCCTCCTACATAACTGTAGTTTTGCATGGATTAGAGAAGCCTGACACAGCTTCTGGCTTTTATGTGTGGTCTGGAGGTCCAAACTCAGATACTCATGCTTCCATGGCAAGCATTTTTATTACCTGAGCTTTCTCCCCAGCCTAAGTCCTAGTTTTTATTGTTTCAATAACTTTTTGATAATTTCTGTATACATTATGTATCTTATCATAATTCCTTCCATGACTCACTCTTGTCCCCCATTCCCCAAGCCCATTCTATTGAACCCCCTCATCCTGCTATATCCAATTTATGTTTATCTTTACTGAATGACAAATGGTAAATATAGTACAATACTGACTCTACATTAATCAAACCACCATGTGCACCAATATTATGACTCAAATCCCACTGTAAACAACTCCATGATGAAAGACTTCACAAAAATAAATGAGAAAATGCTGGAGATCAAATTCTAAGTATGTAGCATATAGAGCATAGGAGAGAAAGGAAAATTAATCTTATGAGCCTTTCATATAATTTTGTGTGTATGACATGTATATATGTGAGTGTGGACTCGTGTGTGTAGAGGTCAGGGGGCAACAGTGAGTGTTACTTCTTGCTTTTGACTTTGTTTGAGGCAGGAGCTCTTGCTCTTCTACTGCTGTGTTTGCCAGTCTAGCCAGCCTGTGCATTTCTCGTCTTTTCCTCTTTACCCTAAGGCACGCCAGGATTACAGTACTTATGTGATCATGTCTGGCTTTATGTGGGCTCTGAAATTTGGTCCTCACACTTGTGTGGCAAGCATTTACCTCCTGAGTCATCTCCCAGCCTACAATTCAATGCTTTTAAGGAAATCCAAAAAGATATGGAAATTGCTTTTAAAGAGAATACTTCTTTTTGGTTGTGACTTTAAAATGTATCTTGTAAGGAAAAAAAGAATGAACAAAAGATTCGCCCAAGTCAGAGCAAGGAGTGAAGGGGGAAGGCACACTTCCATCTTTTAATCCCAACAGTACAAGTCATTTTTGTTAGATTTGTTGTCCTACAACTGTGGGGTAGAAAGGTGAAGTGTGGATATACGTATAAGATAGTTAAAAAGGTCTGTTTGTGTTTTGCTCTATATTAAACTATTGGCAAAGGCTCTAAACGTTCAGTCTATATACTGCTGTTACATGCTACAGATGGGTTCAGAGATTCCAGCACCTTGAAATGGTACAAAATTGTGTGTGGAGATGCATGCATAAATGATTACATGGTTTGTCACTTTTTAAAGCCACACACACATACAGGCAATATCCTAAAGGTTAAAAATAAATGTTGCTTTCTTAAAAATAAATTTAGCTGTTTAACACACCAATTTGAAGGTTGGGGAGGTAGTTCAGAAGTAGAGTGCTTGGCTGGCATGTACAAGGCTCTGGGTCCAATCCTTGGCTTTGACAAAAATCTAAATGAATAATGAATCACTTGAGCTGAGCAGTGTGGTCACTAAGCTAGCTAACCAAATGACTGACTGCTGGGCATATGAGCAGTAGCTATGCAAGTGGAATACAGATTTTTTTTTGGAGGGGTGGCGTTTTTGTGGTAGAGACCGGTCTCACTCTAGCCCAGGCTGACCTGGAATTCACTATGTAGTTTCAGAATGGCCTCAAACTCACATGTTGCAATGACAATATTTTGGACATATAGGAAGGAAACATTAAATTTCATCTGCTTTTAAAAATTTGTCAACTAGAAAATTTCAATTATATTTTCATTGGAGAGACCATGATCTGATTCAAATAGTTAATTTAGCTGCCAACATTTATAAAACCTATCCTTATTGAGCTAAAATTAATATAACATTAGAGCATTTCTGATATTCAAGTTATAAATCAAAGGGCTAGGAAGATGGCTAGGTTAAAGACACTTGCTTGCAAAGCTTGTTCTAGTTTCAATTCTCCAGCTACCCATGCAAAGCTGGATGGGTGTTCATCAGCAGCAAGAAGCCCTGGCATGCATGCATACATACATGCCCTCGTGTGCGCACACTCACACACACACTTTTAAAGTTATAAATCAAGTTATGTGATACAGCCACCCTTATCATAATGCTAAAAAACATTTCTATAAATCCAACATTGATAGAAGACCCATATGCTACTAAAAATCCAGGATTCAATACAGAAAGCAAACAGATTTTAAAATACAAAAAAAAAAAAAAAAGTGATCAAACTGAGAAACTAAACAAAGGAACTCTGTTTCTAGCATTAAAGGCATGCGTTTTTTTTTTTTTTTTGGTCAAAATAAGGCGTTCTGGAAATATGACCCAAGGATTCTTGGAGAATTTAATATTACACTGGCTATAATATGAAAGACAGACTGGTCAAGAAGTGAACAGGAATTAAAGAGATGTTCTGGAGACAAAGCCAAACAAAAGCCCCTAAGGCGAGGAATAGCCTTGGGTGCTGAAGAGAAGGCTAAGATGAGGCCAAAGGTCATACTGTTTTAACATGCCTTAATGCCTTTTATTACGTTTTTCATATTAAAACAAAGCCTTAAAAGAAAAACCTGTACATTAAGTTTGTAATAGTGAAGCCAGAAACCAATTTACAACATTCAAAAATTTTAATTTTAGAATTGATTTTAATTTCCATATAGTGACCCTTTGTCTTTGTAAATTTAGAGATAATGACTTGCTTTTGATATAAAATTGCATTATTAAATTTAACATGTAGTATACAGAATGTAACTTTTAAACGGGGAACTCAAATGAACTGAAGTCCAACTTCAGCAACATTATTCATAAGGATCTACAATATCTTTTTTTTTTTTCTGAGGCAGAGTCTCACTATGTGTCCCAGCCTTCAGGGTTAAGTCATGCATGGCCACACCAGCTAGGGACGTATCTTACCTTGACCAATGACGGCAGGTGTCTTTGAGAGGACAGATGACTTCATTTTACGTTTGACTGGCTTTTCCTTTTCCATGTTTTCTTTTGTAGAAGTATTTCGAGTGCTAGGACTAAATGTGGATGGACTAGGACTTGAAAGAGTATTCAGGACTTTGGAATGTTTCACAGAATTCTCTAGTACTAAAACACAAATATAAAAAGATGAAAAAGACTTGCTGAGCACAAAATAAGTAAAAGTTCTGAGATTATTTCCCCTCTTAATCTTACTGGTTTCAATTAGTCAAGAGATAATGCTTAAAAGATCTTTAGAAAATCTCTCTCTCTTTTTTTATTTTGTAGTGATAGGAATGGAAACCAGGCCTTATGCATGCTAGCCAAGCACTCCATATCCCAAGTCTAGTAAATCCATTATACATGTGCAAGAGCACATGAACATGGGTACATGATGTGAGACCAGAGACTGGCATCAAGTATCTTCCTCGATTGCTCTCTACCTTATTATTTAATATTGGGCTTCTCACTGAACCTAAGCACACCAATTCAGCTAGACTAGCCAGTGGGGCTAATAAGGGCAGTGATCTATCTTCCAATAAAAGGCATCAAGAAACTGCTGACAGGTCCAGGCTATCTAGATGCTTTCTCAGCTCAAGATTATGAAGTCTTGGCAACTCCAGATACTAGGACTCATATTCAAGCAGTTTATATCAGCCTATTGATTTATTATTAATATTTACTTAATTATATTTATATTATATTTATTTAATTATATTTATCAGCCTATTGTTTTATTCTACATAAATACTTTTAAATTTGTTTTCCCTTTCCTATTAATAACTTTTTTTGGAAGAGGAAACAAACCAGCAGCTTCAGGAAATTATTGAAACTCATGGCAAATCAAAAGCTTAAAAAAGAAAAATCAGAGCTTCCAGAGAAGTGCTTTCTGGGCGAAGAAATAAACCACCCCTCGACCTTCAGCCAGGGACCAGGTGAAACCACAAAGGAATTGGTAAGATGAGCAAAAGTGCTGCTTTCATGGTAAGCCTAACAAGCAGGGTGACAGAGAGACACTGAGGATACTCAAAACGTAACAAAGCAGAAATCCAGAAGCTGCCTAGAGCTCAACACTAGACTGAAAACACACCCACCACGGATCAGAGAATTTTGTAGAAGAGGGGTGGATTTTAAGAGACAGAGTGTGAGAGAAAATCCAGAGGTGCCCCCCCACCCACAATGACTGTCACAACTCATAACCCACAACTCTATGGTAAATATCAACAATCCCACTGAGGAGTAATGGAGGTAGTGAGGAGGGCAATGATGGTATTTTTCTTAAAAAATATTAAATAAATTCATTTGAGAGAGAGGGAGAGGGAGAGAGAGAGAAACAACACTTTAATTCAGAAACTACTAAGTCAGGGCTGGAGAGATGGCTCAGTGTTCACCAGCACAGCCTAATGACCTGGGTTTGATTCCCTAGTACCCATGTAAAGCCAGATGCACAAAGAGACACTTGCATTTGGAGTTTGCAGTAGCTAGAGGCCCTGGAGTACTCCATATTCTCTATCTCTCTCTGCTTACAAATAAATATACAGATACAGAATTTTTTAAAAAAGAAACTACTAAGCCTTACTTGTTTTTCCTGGCATTGTAGATGTATTAGCTTTTGAAATGAAAGTTTTTGTGGCCGATGAAGTAGACGGTTGCTCAGTAATAACTGGATCTACAGCCACACGGTTGCTTCTTGTTCGAACCACGGAACTGGCTTCTATTTTACCATTTATCTGCGCAGCATGAGGCCTTGGTAGTACTGCTCGTGCAGGTATAGAGAGTGGAGAGGTAGAGAGTTCAGATTTCAGCTGGGGTTTTAAGATCCTTTTCTTCCTTTCAGGGCTGTAAGTAAGATCACATGTTGTTTAGTCACTTATAAAATGCAGCTTTATAATAATGTTGGATTCAATTTTTGTACTATTATGAAATATGTTAAAATATGAGATTTGTAGTGGATTTCATATGGTTGTGAGCCTTTGAAAAGTGGATATTTAGTGAAGGACCATTGTAATGCTATAGTTATATGACAGAAAGCATGATGCCATCACTAGCCTAGAAATGCTGTTTTACTGTATAGATTTAGCAGTTTGAATTTAAGCACTTACACTAGTAAAGCTTTAGTTTAAAAGATTAAAAATCCTCCACACCATAGGAAGTTGCATGTCAAATATATCATTCTGCAATATAGGGAATAGTAAAGGAGTATTAAAAAACACCAAGTTCTATCAATGCGAGGACAAAGTTACAGATCAGTTAATGCCATTTAAAGAAACTAAATACCTTGATGCAGCACTGCTTGAAATAGAGCTGCTTCTGTTTCTTTTCTTTCGCCTTTTGGTTATGGTATTTCTCTTATGAAAACGAAGAGCAGACTTATAATCTGACAAAACTGAACTAATGTGTTCTTCAAAGAAAGCAGATAGCCGCAAACTCATGCTATAAATCTGTAAGAGAAGAGAACCCCACACAAAGCCATTCAGAAAACATGTCTATTTTAGTAAATATTATAATTCTAATATTTAATACTTTTCTAGTAATTTAAATATTGTTTTTATATTCATTTTTTGAACACTGAGACTTTTAATGTTCTCTGAATTCAGGTAGGGATAAGATTTATCAATGTGAACTCTAATACATTCAAACTATTAATATGGAAATAGGTTTAAGAAGTTAAGCCCAGATGGTTCTGATATATAACAAGGTTTACTATACAACCATACTATTAAAAAAAAAAAAGGATTCAACTGTAAATGTTGAAGAATGACATCAGTAGGGGCTGGTGAGAGTTAGGTATGCCTGAACCTCAAGAGTCAAATCAACAGGTCCCATGTAAAACAGCTGGGTGTAGCCATGCACACCTGTAACCCATCCTTCAAGGGAGTTAAAGCCCAGCAAGCTTTGGAGTTGGGTTAGAGCGAAACCCTTCCTTGAAAAACCAAATAATAAACAAATATATAAAAGACCATGTGGAACAGTGACAGAGTAGGACACCTGTAGTTCCTGAATGACTCTGGCCACAGGCAAGCATATGGGGCACCACGAGACACACACACAAGCAAAAAAATAAAAATAAATTAATAACATTAATCAATCATCAGTCATGTTTCACAAAACTAATGGAGTAGAGAGGAATAAGACATTAAGAACACAAGGAAAGTTAATTTGTTCAATGTTTTAAGTGAGTGCACTTAGTCATTTAACATATTTTAACAAAAGAAAACAATTTAATTATATACCCTTGATCTTTTGCTCGGTGTATATGCTTTGGAATTACTAAAAATAAGTCTGACATCTTTGCACAACTCCATTGGTGACTCATAATTTCCAGCCTCTAAAGTTTCTCTAACAGTAGCAAAATCCATCGGCGTGTCAATGATGTCTCTGTAGTCCTACGAGAAGAAAGCAGGTGGTACTATTATTACTTCTACCACAAAATATTTTTGTCAACACAGGAAGTCAAAGTTTTTGTTTTTGTTTTTTTTTTTAAATGACAAGTGTTCTAAGTCCTGGATATATTATCAATCACTCTGGTAAAGAAACAAAACAAAGCTGGGCGTGGTAGCGCACACACCTTTAATCCTAGCACTTGGGAGGCATAGGTAGGGTAGGTGGATCATTGTGAGTTTGAGGCCAACTTGGGACTACAAAATGAGTCCCAGGTAAGCTTCAGCTGGAGATTCACTAAATCTATCAATCAATCAATCAATCAACAAACCCAACAACAAAACATCCCAAAACTTTAAAGGACCTGTAATTCTAAGGGATGTGGAGTCACTGAAATATAATTCTAAAAAGTGAGGAAATAAAAACAATTCAAGTATAATAACATCCAATTTATATTAAGGGTTAAGTTATAGTAACTTCAACCTTCACAATTTCAAAATGGGATGCTTTCAGTCATCAAGAATACAGAACACAAGCTGTTGTTACTTCTTCCCACAAGAATTGCCCAGATCACGTGCATGCAGGCAATGAACACACAGTGAAAGTAGGACCAGAGTGACACGAGATGGTGTGAGATTACCAAAGCATCACAATTAGGTGTATTTTAGAAGTACAAAATCCACAGCTTTGATTTCAGCCTTTTTAGATGCTGAAAAGTAAGCTCACATTATTGATGAGACTTCTGATATACTCTTCAGTACATATTTAGCTATAAATTACCTTATACTGCTATCAGTGCAGCACACAAACTTTGTTAATATTAATGTTCAATAAATTTAAAATTCATTTAAAAAATTCAAGGAAATTTGTGTGATCCATGGACTACTCAAGTGTGACAGCCTGGCATGGTAGTACGTGCCTCTAATCCCAGGAGGAGGCAAAGGCGAGAGGACCAGGAGTTCCAGCTCGGCCTGCGCTACACTGAACCCCAAAGTCATATTTAAATGCTTAAAATATGTTCTACTTTGATTTTATTAAGTTTGAAAATACACTCTGAATGACTAAAAGTTTTTTTTCCTGCTTGTTTTATTTTTGTATTTCACATTTTTCCAATCTTTTGTTAAACAAGTTTTAGAATTCAATAATTTTATTTACCTATACCATTTATTTATTCATTTATTACCATTTATGATTTCATACAGATTTTCAAATGGTTGGTCTAAGTCCTTTTGAATACACATTTACATATACTGAGAATTATACTGTATGTTAGGTAAATCTCTGCATGTCTAATTTGTAAAACTGGTTGATATTTAACTTCAGGGAGTGTACATGTTATTTCCAGAATTCTACTGAGAGCTTTGTGAGAATGCCTCATCCTCTCCCTAAGATCTTCCTTCCTTCATTTATACCTTCAACCAAATATAAAACAAATACAATGAGCACCATCTTTATTTCAGAATAAGCATTATCTCATGTTTTGGGAAAGGGAGTGTTAATGTTTCCACTTGTTAATTCTACTGACTTATAAATGGTAAATTATCATCTTGTTTTTTTTTTTTAAGAGATTAGCTAATCTTCAGCAAATACTAGGTTTTAGTTTTTCTCCATTATCAACTTCTAGACCATAATTTTAGTATAAATTTGTATGTTTACATGTAATGCAAGTTTAAGGGAGATGTCTGATATGAAAGTCAGGAGAGAGATTCTTTGTGGAAGGAATTATCCTATGCCTTTTATTTAGGCTACAAACCTTTGACAGTTTGGGGTGAAGTCTCAGTTCTAAATTCTTTCTTAATTATGACTCAAGACTTCATTTATTTCAGTTCACCATTACTACTTTTCATTTGAAATAAACATACATTATAAGCAATGGATAAATTATATTATTTTAAAAAAATTATAGAGAACTTAAAAGAAACAAAGGGAAATGTAATTTGTGAAACACAACTGAAACTAAAGGGAAAGGGGTGGAGGGAGGGGGAGACAGGTTTCAACGAACCCATTAACCCCACTGCTAAAATTAAGCATTTCTCTTCCACATTAAAAATCTGTTCCTAGCTTTTGAAATTACAAAGTTTATTAGTGTGGAGAAGAAAAGAAAAGTTATAACAAATAATCTTCAGATGGGAAGACCAAGGGACTTAAGTCACAAAACTGGTTAAGAGCAGAGCTAGGGGGCTGGAGAGATGGCTCAGTAGTTAAGACACTTGCCTCTAGTGCCTAAGGCCCCTGGTTCAATTCCCCAGTACCCATATATGCCAGACCCACAAGGTGGTGGCCCTGGTGCCCGCCCGCCCTCCCTCCCTCCCACTCTCTCTCTCTGCGCTTGAAAATGAATAAATATTTTAAAAATAATTAAAAAAAAAAAAAAGAGCAGAGCTAGATGCACAACCCAGTTCTTTGGACACATATTTTTGAGCTCTTTCCATTATAGCACACTTTTCAACCTTAGATTCTGTAATAAACAGGTAATGCAACATGTAGAAACTATTGAAGAACTAAACCATAGTCATAAAATTTCCTTAAGTAAACCACAACTATATGAAGGATATGTAACAAACAACATGTGGATAAAATATTTTTAAGGCCAGGAAGATGGCTCAGTACCAGAGTTCAGATCCCCAGATCCCATTTTTAAAAGCCAGAAGCTGCGGTGGGCTTCTGTTAATCCCAGTGTGCCTAAGGCAAGAAGGGAGACACAGGAGAATTTCCCAGAAGCTCATAAACCAGAAAGGTGACAACACTGAGAAATCCTGCTTAAAAAATGAGGTGGAAGGTGAAGTTTGCCTCCAAAGTTGACCTCTGACCTTCACATGTATGCTGGTGCATACACAACAAATAAACAAATAAGGTATTCTTAGAATTCCTTACTGGATATTCAAGGAGATCTACTGGCTGACGAAAAGGCTCAGAATCTTCACACTGAAATATGAGATTTAGTAATTCTTGACATTGTTTCTTCCATGCTTGGATATCATAAGACTGAGCTCTATTACGTAATCTTCTTCTAGGTTGATGATCCTGAAATAAAAACATAAAGTCCATCAACCAGCAGCTCTTACACAGGACAATTTGTGTTCTTTTAAAAAAAATTATTCATTTATTTATTTGCAAGGGTGAGGGGAGGGAGAGAGAATGGGCATACATACCACAGGGCTTCTAGCCACTGCAAACAAACTCCAGATGCAAGCACCACTTTGTGCATCTGGCTTTACCTGGGTCCTGGGAATCTAACCCAGGCCCTTAGGGTTTGCAGACAAACATCTTAACCACTGAGCCATCTCTCCAGCCCCTAATTTATGATTTTAACACAATACAATTAGATACATGCTATCTTCCTTACCAAAAAATGCGTAGGACCAGAAGTTTTGGAGGTTTGCATGTTATTGCTCTTTATTTTTTATTTTTGTTTAGAAGATGTGCATAGACTTTATTGGCTGAGCCCATTTCACATATTTCAAAATTCAAAGGTTTTTGATTTTTTTTGGAACATTCTAAATTTCAGATTAGAGATGCCCAACCTATATAATCTATAATCTAGTAATTCAAATAAAATGCTCACTTAGTTCTGAGAAATATGCACTTTATAATTAAAGCCAAATCAAAAGCTAATACTTAAACTGCTCCTGAGATGGTGAAGAATAAAAAATAAGCTCTTAATAACACTTTAACTTTAAAAAAGTACTTCTGCAATAAATAAAGCTATACAAAAGAAAGCAGTATTACCTTCCTTTTTCTGGTAGAAGTTCCTGGTACATCAGCATCTTTCTCTTCTTCCTTTGGAGGCAACAATGTATCAGATTTACAAAACATTCTAGATTTCATTATATTCAATAGCTTACTCCTCTACTTTGAAAACTTATATGCTAAAGTACTTTATTCATTCACTAAAGTATCTCCCTATTAAAATTTATTCATAACAAGAAAATTCTCAGTATGATAAAGACAGTTAGAAAACTAGTGCTGAGCAAAAGAATAACTTTCAATAACAAAACTATATGCAAAATTCATATTACATAACAACAATGTAGTAATCATAGTGAAATGTACCTCAGAGTCAGACAAAACTTTCTTCTTCATTGAATTATAAAGTGGAATTATGTTATAACAAGTCTGATCCCTAAAGAATAAAAAGAAGATGTTAATATGTAATTGGAGATATGAGATTGTTTCCATTAAAAATCTGCTCCTTAAACTGGATTTTAAGATAAAAATCTAAGACTGAAAATTTCCCCATTTGTTGACTAAAGAGCATTTGGTGAACACACATTAGATTTGTTCCTCTTTCACTCTGGCTCATTTCATTATACAAAACTCTCAGTTCTTTGCTCAGATCACTGGAGTGCCTATGATGATTTCATGAATCCCTTAGTCTTCCAGGTAAAGCTAACATACCTCTTGTCTTTGAATGCCTTGCTTCTTTTTTTATTCTTTAGTATTTTTATTTATTCATTTTCAAGCAGAGATACAGAGAGAGAGAGAGAGAGAGAGAGAGAGAGAGAGAGAGAGAGAGCGCAAAACAGGGCCACCACCTTGTGGGTCTGACTAAAGTGGGTTCTGGGGAATTGAACCCAGGGCCTTAGGCACTGGAGGCAAGTGCCTTAATCACTGAGCCATCTCTCCAACCCATCTTTTTTTTTAATTCTTAAAAGTATTTGGTTCCATAAAATTTTTATTTTGTTATCTTAACTCCTGACACCATCACCTAAAACTCTGTATGTCCAAAATTAATTTTCTCTTCCTTTTTTCCCCATTTTTTAAAAAACTTGCATACCATTCTTATAATAAAGGAATCTTAGAATTTTCACTATGCCATCACTTGCTTCCTCCGTAAGACCTAATTAGTGGTCAGGGACTGTGAGTTATTACCCTCGCTACATTTCTCCTTTCCATTAAGTTAGACCTTGTCCACTCCTACTTGGTTAACAAATCTACTATTAATGCTTTTTGTCTCTTCTCTAGGAATTATTAAATGACACTATATTCCAATGGATATTTTAAAGGCCTACTACAAAACATGTAATTCTCATATTCCTATGATTTCCAATTATAGAATCTCCACTTTACCAACTTATTAACAGTAACTCTTTACTTCCTACCTGATGCTATTCCTTATTCAAGGAATGGCTTTCTTTTCATGTCAACAACTTCTGAATTCATCCATTTACCTTGTCTGTGGCCGTAATATCCATCTCCTGTATATCTGACTTTTTCTATTAGCTATAAATTACCCCATCCTAAACACTCCCATAATTCTATTGATCAGTTTTCCTCACCTAATAGCAACTTCATTGTTATCTATCCTATGAAATGGTTTTATAAGGGTAAAATGATTATTTTTATCCCCAAACATTTATATCATTTTGCATATATCTACTGCCTGAAATTTTGTCAAATACAGTTCAATAACCAAAATTTCAAGATATATATCACGTCTTGAAAATTAGTCAGCTATAAACAGCTTTTCACAAACTATGTAGCTAAAAATTTCTAGATATGTAGTATAAACTTTTGAAATACACATTAATCTGAACTTCAAAATAACTTTCTTTTCTTTCTTTTTGGTGGCACTAGGGATTTAACTTAGAACCTTACACATGATAGGCAAGAACTCTACCCTATCCCCCAAAATAACCATCTGAAAGTACATTTTCATATATTAATCAAAATGAAACTTCTATTTCATTGAAACATTTTTCCATGAAATTCTACAGAATTGCATTTGTTGGAAGATGTCCATACATATTACATTAATAAAATTAAGTCTTCTGAGTCTAATTAATAGTGTTGTTAGCAACTTCATGAAGAAAAGCAGAAGCATAGCAGTAAAAGCCCCAAACTATGTAGAGTGCAGAGGAAGTCACAAGGTTGTGTTTGAGACAGGCTCTCCCTGAGTGACTCATTTTATTCATCATTACCTCAGACTGAAACTGTGTGCATACTTTAGCAAGAATAGCCACTGACACCCTGGACAGCAGATCCTAAGAGTATGCCCAGAACAGAAAAAGAAGCTGGATATGTTGTATATGTGTGTAGATGATTTTTACATGGGCTCTCTAGGGATTGAACTCAGGCCCTCATGCATGCATACATAGTAAGCATTTTACGGAGAGCTCCTTAGACTCAAATGTAATCTTTGTAATGAATAATTCCTTTACTATTTAAAAATTAAAGCTAACAATAGCTGGAGAAGCCTTTAAAAGAATTCTACCCCTTTTTAATCAGAAAAAGGACAATATTATACATTAAGAATTAATATGAAATCAAAGTAATAGTTTGCACTAAATATATGATTTATGTCTCTGGCTTTAATTTAGAAGGCTTAGTTCCTTCTGTGACTAAGTAAAACCCAAGAGGTAAGAGAGAAAGGGTGCTTCTTTAGGTGAAAGTTATTATTCCATTCTATGAAACAATAATTGATTTTGCAGACAAATATTTTTCCTCTTGAGACAAGGTATTCCAACCCTCAAAATCCAAGGAGCTGGGATGGGAAAGAAGAATCTTCAAGTTAAGTTACTACCTAGCTGGAGTACCTCCATGGCTCGATACAATGTTATAATGAAAAGTTCTCAATTTAAATGGCTGGCATTCATTATTATATAACTTCACATAAGGTAACCTACCAAAGCCTTAGCCATCAGAGTAATGACAAGATTACGTTTGGCTTAAAATAGCTAATGGAGGAAAAAAAATACTTATGAAATCAGTATATACTATTATTGTTAGTGTTCAACAATTGGATTGAGAAAAAAGCTTACCTTTTAAAAGCTTAAACTAAAAATATGTCTATAATGCTATATTTATGACTGTTAACAAATGAACTACATGTTTGTAGTTATTTAATTATTTTCTTTATATACAAGTTTTCTATTTTAAGAAGTACATTACATGATATCACACATGTAAAAAAGAAATATATTTTACATATTGGCATCCTGCATTTTTAATATTTTGCATTTAAAAAATTACTGTAACAACATCCATAAGCACAAGTATTGACTCACTTTATAAAATGTAGAAGGAGGTCAGTCACAAATTTAGCAGATTTCACAATTGGGCTTCCTGGCTCGTTAAATGTTCGTGTATTATGCTCTATATATCGAACTTCCCACATTAGGGAAGAAACTCGCCTTAAAAAAACAAAATATAGAAATCTTAACCTCATATTTAGAAATATGTGCATAATACATTCTAATAATTTGTTTATAGTTTTAAGATAATCACACTCACATCTTGAGCCATTTCTAGAAAAACAAAACCGTATTTAAATTATGGGTAAAAGTTAAAAGTAATATTATGTATTTGTATAGAAAATATCTGGTGGAAGATATACCAAGCTGTCAATAATCCTGCTATTTAGGAGGGGAATGTATGTGGCAGAAAAAAAACAAGGTTTTGTTTTACATATTTCTACAAGTGTGGTATCACTATCCCCCTGACTTCTGTACATAAAACAATAAATGCAATTATACTACTAGCAATCAAATCACAGGAAAATAAAAAGTTAACTGAATATAGCCTGCTTATAAGATACATAAGAACATGAGAGTTACTTTAAGAAAACTAACTAAGAATTACTTTCTGAACATTTGATAATGCTAAAAAAATGATGTTCACAATTTTGTTTCTGAAAGCAAAAAAAAGGTCAAAAGATGAGTTCTAAAAACATGAAGCAATTGTGGAAGATAGTATTTAGAAAATCTTACTGATTTGTGAACAGATATAATAGATGTATTCAGAGACATTTCTGTGCATTCCAAACTCTCCTTCTAGTAACAGAAGCAGACTTTATTGTACCATAGGAATTATGTAAAATAAGTCACATTACTAGAACCCACTTTGAAGGTCCAAGAGAAACACACACACATATTTTTTCATTCCTCATATTTGTACTTTTGAAAAATTATCGATGATACAATAGCTAACATAACAACAACAAAAAATAAAGCCAAAGTCTAATCTCATTTTTCTTTATTCCAGTGGCTCCCATCCAGGGATGTTCTGGTCCTGAAGAAAACTTCTGGCAAGATTTGGATACATGTTTGGTGATTCCTAGTAGTGGCATCTACTGGTGAGGGTAGAGGACAGCCTCTTCTTATAGTGGTCTTTTCCAGCACCAAGTATCGGTAATAGCTAAGTGTTTTTCAATGCTACATGCACAAATGTAACAATAAAAAAATTTTAGATAAAAAATATAATAAAACTTTTTAAAAGTTAGAAAGAATGGAAAGAACGTTTTAATGCAATGTATGTAATTTTTCTTGTTGTCCTGGTAGGCAATAAACTAAGAAAACTGAAACAAAAATATGATTTTACTACGTGAAAACTATAGATTAAAGCATATTTTTGACAAAACATTTTACACAAATAGCTTACCAGGCCTGTAGGATTAAGAACTTGATGTTAATTGAAAATGTTACCCAGAAGATGCAAATTAGCTAAAACTGTCTAGCGTAAAATTAAAAAAAAAAAAAAATCTCCTGCTAGGCATGGTGGTGCATGCCTTTAGTCCCAGCACTCAGGAGGCCAAGGTAAGAGAATAGCTGTGAGTTTGAGGCCAGCTTGAGACTACATAGTGAATTCCAGGTCAGCCTAGGCTACAGTGAGACCCTACCTTAAAAAACAAACAACAAAAAATCCCCAGAATCCTTTTGTTGTATTTTCATTAGCATTCCTATGTTTAATATAAATAAGATAATAAATTATCCAATTATTGATATTTAAAGTAAAATCCACAAAGACTATAATAGATTAAGAGAAAGTGATACTTTGGCTCGATATATCAGGCCTTAATTCAAACCTGCTGAATAGTATCCTACATTTTTCACTTGATCCCTATGTGAGTCACATGTACATCTGTGCACACACACAACTGACACTGTCATAGAAGATCAGAAAATGTTCTTTTAGGTTCTAACCTGTAAAACCTGTTTTCCAGCCTTTGTTTAATTGTACTTAGATCCGTAGGGTATGCCACTACAGTGCAGTACATGGGATAAGCTTGTAGATCCACAGGGGCCACAAAAGCTGAAGCAATATCTAAAATAAATAAGTTCATAAATTTATTTTTGTATGTTTAAAATAATGAAAGTTCTGCTTAAGAGTCAGTCGTAAATAAACAGCCTGTCACTATTCTTTTATTAAAAAAAATACGAAACACAAAAAGTCACCTTTTATGTCTGTATTTGCATTGTAAAATTTTAGGGATTTAAAAAATTCATATATTCTATAGCATAAATGAATTAAGAGATAAAAGTAAAACAGGACCCTTGAGAACAGATATTTGACTGTCATTGGTAGCTGATGATCCTGAATCTGTGAAAATGTTTGTCCCAAAATGAGCCTCACATTAGAGCATCATTTTTGAACTTTTCAAAACTAGCCAGCTATGACATTGTCACATTCTTCTGAGAAATAACAGTCAAGTAGAGAGGGAAATGGAGCCAGAACTCGGACTCACATCATCACTGACTTAACGGAAAACAGTGAGAACAAAAACTAGAACACAGTTAAGACCACTCATCTCTTTTTAAACTGCTTCTAACAATATATGATCATTTGTCTAAAGTTTTCCCATTTAGGGCTGGGAATATAGCTCACTGATTGAGTACTTGCCTACTGTGTATAAGGGTCTCAGTTTATCCCCAGCACCACAAAGGGGAAAAAACTTTTTTTGATTTGAATATCCATCAATCTGTATCCATTATCTTCAGTTCTTATATTAATTTCTCTCTATATTCTTTGAAGTTGATTCCTTACTGCTTGAGTGGGTTGTTAGAAATTACCACTTCGGGTGCTCAGAGTTCACATAAGCATGTTCTCAGGGAACTTTCTTCATTATTAACCAGGCAAATCAGTTATATAGCCTGTTTTCTCCCCTGACAAAGATTCTGCTTTGTATGAGCACAGCTATCCACATACTTAAACTTCAACTTTCAGTATTTTTCTTTCTCCAGTTCACATGATGTTACCATGTTTGCTTGTCTATGTCAAGAATTTCCAAACTGAGTTGTGGAGGAACCACATTTTTCAGGTATCTTTGGTATTTATGAAAGGCCCATACTCTGAAATTCACCTAGATTAACCTCAAGGTCATCGTGCAAACAATTTCAATTAGAAATATTTGAAATCCACTGATATGATATTGTGGAAAACTGCTAGTTGATCAACAGTATTTTTCTTTTAGTTTGCTTTCTGTCAACATTTCCTACACTGAAGCATTATTATTTACCTAATGTCATCAACTGGTTTATTCCTCCAACAATTCTTTCACATTCTTCATCCCTGGGATTGGTACCCCATTCTCCATCAAGAGGTTTATAGATTAATGATCTGCATTCAACATCAGTTAAAGGAACACTGGTACCTAGTTCTTCTGGAAACACAGCTGAAATACAGATAGAAAAGCATATCAGGGCTGGGGAGATGGCTCAATGGATAAAGAGCTTGCTGCTAAAGCCCAAGTATTGGAGTTCAGGGCTCTAGACCCCACATACAAACTATAGTCTATGTGGTGCTTGTGTAATCCCAGCATACTGATTGAAAGATGGGAGACAGAGACAGACAGACAAAGCACCTTGAACAACAAAGAATGAGAGGGCCCTCATAGGGCCTCCTAAGGCAAAGACCCACAGCAAGTTGTCCTTTGACTACCACACATGCTGTGGCACATACAAACACTCTCACACACGTCCAAAAATCCAAAGCACAGCAATGAGAACCTTTAGCAATCAGGGTTTAGTTTGTGTATTACTTCTCATCTTGTTGTTACGATTACACAAGAAACTTAAGGAAGGAAGGGTTGGTATCAGCTTGCAGTTTGAAGTTACAGCCCACATGCCAGGGAAGAGCATGAAACAGAGCTGGTCAAGTTGAGTCCACAATCAGGTAGTAGGAATGAATCCTGGTACTTGACAAAAGTATTGATTTCCTTCCTTCCCCCTCCCTCCTTTTTCTTTCTTTTTTAAAGCAGTCCAGGACTCTAGCCCATGGAAATGGCACCACCACATTAAGAATGTATCTATTTAACCTCTATTTAATTTAGTTACCTAATTTAGAAAAATCACTCATATACTTCTTCAGATCTTTGTTTCCTAGGTGATCCTAAGACCTGTCAAATTGACAGTTAAGTCTTTCCCTTGTCAATTTGACATGCAAACATTATCATTTTAAGCCTTAACCTTCCATCCTTTGTTCCCATTGGCTCATGGACATCAGGATGCATTCTGTCCAATTTTAAACATCCCCATAATCTTTAGTAGTTCCAACTCTTTTCAAAAGTATAACTACAGAGTCTCTGCTGAGAATTGTGCAAAGTTTTAGCTGTGAGAGCCTTTAACATCAAAAGGCAGGTTATGTATTTCTAACATACAATGGCAGTGTAGACATTCTTAATCCACAGGAGGAATGAAGCTGTTGGAAGCAAAAAAGCAAGGCTTCTTGCATTCCATTTGTTACTCGCTCTCACATCTGGTGAGAATAAGAGAATTCAGTAGTAGCTGTGCCAGCACCTAACTGCTGTTGTGTCGTGAAATCTCCTCTACCAATTGGTCTGTTACTTTTGAATTCAGCCTCACTTAAGTTCTCAGGACATGGGCAGAATGCAGCCAAATTCTTTGACAGAATATCATAGAAATGGCTTCTCATCAAGTTCATAGAGTCCTTATTTCCCTCTGTACACATTTCTCTCCACATCTTTGTTTACCAAGTTCCCACCACAATGGCCAATTAAGCTTTGCATATAGTATTCAAAGACTTTCTTAGCCTCAAATTCCAAATTCTTACATATTTCTCTCAAACCAAAGGTTTATCACAATAATGACCCCACTTCTTGGCACCAATTTCCTGTGTTAGATGTCAGTTGTTTCTTATTACTGTGACCAAAAAAACAAACAAACAAACACAAAAAAACACTTAAGGAAGGAAGGATTTATTTCAGTTTAGCTTGAAGTTTGAAGTCCATTATGGAGAAGGCATGTGGCATGAAACGAGGCAGGACTGGTTACATTGTATCAACAATTAGGAAATAGAGAGAAAGCAAACTGGTATTTGGCCAGTTTTCTCTTTTTATGCATTCCAGGACTCTAGCCCACAGAAATAGTACCCTCCACATGTAGGATTTATCTTTCTACCTCAATTAACCAAATCTAGAAAATCCTAAACATACTTGCTCTGAGTTTTGTTGCCACGGTGATTCTATAGCCTGTCACATTAACATCCGATATAACCATATTAGTCCAATTAACTCACAAAAGTACAGTGACTTCAAATCCAAACTCAAAAGACACAACCAGAGGATGCGCTATGAACGGCACACAAGGTAATGAAGATGCTCTCATAGCAGTGAGCTGACAATCTTAGACCAACACTATCAACATGACCATTTCCTCACCATAGGTACAAGGCAGAGAGCTTACTCTGTACTTACCATTATTGGGTATAAGCTCCATATCCCAAGGACTCATCTTTTCTGTATCTCCATTGTCCCAGCTTTAAAAAAGGAAAAATCTTACATGAAAAAAATTTAAGTATTATATTGCAATTTTTATAAAAATTATGCCAAGTATTTTTTAATAATAAAAGAGAAAATTCAAAGGAAGCCTTATTTATAGAATCAAATATTTTCTTACCAAACATTATAACACTGAAACAAGCTATCAGGGTATTCAGGTTGAAGAGGTTCCTGGCTTTCAATTGTTCCAAACCACCAGGCATCATCAATGACTGACCTGAAGCGATCACCTGGATAAGAACAAAAGCCATCTCATTACTTTGAAATGGATCGTTGCTGCTATTAATGTCTTTTCTGGAAGTATAACTCTAAGGTAACTAAAGTGATTTCACAAGACAGAAAGTGAACACATATTCTAAAAGTAAAATCAGCAACATTGGGGGGACGGGACTTACTGAGCATATTTGAAGCGTGTCTTACTGTCATATACTGCTTCTTAGATTTCATCAGTTATGAGAAACTCACTTTTCTATTGAGCATGTTTTTCAAATCCAGAAATTTAAATTCATCATTAGGACTATGTTTAAACTTCTCATTCAAATATACACACCTTAGGTAATTCTTTGCTCAACATTTCTTAATGTCTTACTTTCTATATGCAATTTTCCCTAAGCACCAGTAAAGATTTCAGCTTAAAACAAAAACACAAAAAGTTCAACTTGCCCTCCTTCATTTCAAGGTTTTGGAGGGAGTGTGTATGTATATGCATACATTTTTTTCACTCCCCCTTTCCTAGTAAAACATTAATAACATATGTAAGAACATGCTTTTTGACTATTTCCTTTCCAGTTACATTCAGCAGCTGTCTTATTAAACTGTTTTTCACAACAACCCTAATAAGCTACAAATGGCTACAGCCTGTTTCTAAATATTAGTCTTCTCATCTTTTCTCTGTATCACAGAAAACACTGCCAGATTTCTCCTTCCATGGCTTTCACAGTACTAACATCAAGTTTCTCATGACTAGTGTAAGCAAGACTGAAAGATGCAGGTTCATATAAAATATCTGCATGATTCTGAATATACTGATTAGTTATTTCTGAGTTGTACTTTTCATCATCTATGATATGAAAGTGGTGATGTCTACATCAGAGTAGCTTTTGAGTAATATCTTCTATTCAAGTATTTTTTGGACTCTGGCCACACTAACCTGAACACATTTGATCTTCACTGACTGATCTAATGTATGTTTTAACTTTTAATACACAATGAAGGAATAATGAACCAAGGTACTAACTAGTCAGAATCAGCTGTATTTTCAACCCCATAAAGAGAAAAATTTATCAAAAAAATTGCTTAAAATTTAGAAATACATAAAATAGTATAAATGCTTTAAAATGCTTCAATGTTTAAAATAATAAAAATAGGTAAAAGAAAATTGGAATCAGGAATAAGTTAATGAAAAATATTTTGCAAATTTCTTATTTTGACTGGATATACAGATGGATCCAAGTTCTTATTCAAGCATGTTAATAGGCAATGTTACTAAAAATAAAAATAAAGTACTACTAAACTAAGTCTGTTATTTAGATACATACTGGTAACACTGAGAAAAAAGCCATTTAACAATTTAATCAACAGCATTCTTTAACATCACCACAAGCTTAAAATACGTACGAGGAGTTTAGTATAAGATGCACCTAGACTGGTGAGATGCTAGACAGAAAGAACCAGGTAATGTGCACTAACCATTTTGTGAAGAGTATCAGTAGACTGAGACTACGAAAGTAAGCCGAAAACATTTCTGAAGGCTAAAGTATAAGTTACCACTAATGTGATTATAACCAGATTATAGATGGACACATTAGTTCAGATATAAGACCAATTAGAAAAAAATTAATGCTATTTATATATAAAAATCACAAGATCTAAATGAAAAAACCTCTGAAGTATATGATTCTCCCATCAAGTTTTAAGAGTGTCACTCTCTCTTTATAAAATTATATATAAAAGGTTATGTGTGCTACATGTAACCCATATTTAATTTTATCATTATGTAAATAGTTTGGTATAATCAAAATAGCATTAAGTCATTTCTTACAATTTTTCAATTTTCTTCAAATTACTGCTTCAGCTTTAATATTTTACTTTCTATGAATTTTTGGTTAAATCAGTTCATTCTCTAAACAATACAAGTTGTAAAAAAAAAAAAAACACTCCAATCTAGTTTTCTAAAACACCAATTTTTTTTTCCTTGAAAATTTGTGTTTCACTGTTTTCTCTTCTAAAGACATCCCTTTCATAGGACAATGTCTCCTGGACATGGTACTTCCTAAAACTCCTTTAGGCTTTACTTGTTCTTTTGTTATCCCCAAAAGATTACACATTTCTTTTCTTTTACATGCCTGTTCCTCTAGGCTTTAAAAATTTTTTTATTAGGCTAAAATGAATTTTTCAGTTAGTATACAAAGTCATTGGTTTCACTGTGGAATTTTCATAATGTGTCACTAAACTGTTGCTCCCACTCCTTTTTAAACCAAGTTTATCCTCATCTATCAATAAAACATCACAACAGTTTCTTTCCAAAAGCACTGGAAGAGATGGATGAATAGATATATCAACTGATGAGCTCTGTTGCATCAGACACACCATAATGCACTTAAGAAAGTGGGCTTGTTTGAAATTAAGAATTGATTAATGAATTGAACATCTATTTTTACATAAATTATCTTTAAAAGCTTAGAAACAGTTTATGATTTTGAAATATTCAATAAAGTAAACTAACAAAAAACTCAGTTTAGCTTTTAGTTCCAACTCAAATTTTAACTCATTTTGTTAAGGCTTCTTTTGGCCTTTAAGATCAATCATTATTAATATTATTAAATAATTCAATATATAAAGAGATGAAAGGAAAAATTCTAAAAAACATTATAGCAGTTGGCCAAACGCAAATGAAAATAACATGTTTTTAAACTTCAATATCAATTGAAGTATTTTGAATCTTAAAAATATGTAACACAATATTTTACTATTAGCATACCTACACGCAGGAAAAAGTCTTCCTAATTATGAAAAGAATAAATCATTTATAAAAGGGTAAAAAGATATAGAAAGCAACTTTGATTTCTAAATAAATTACCCACCTATGTTCCACCGCCTATATTTTGCGTCATCAAATTGCTGTCTCAAGACTAGGAAATCTATGACGTCAGGCATATCATGGTATCTAATTATAAATATAAACAAAATTGATTAGATCACATATCTAAACATATCTAAAACATGCTCAAATTTATCTGAATCTTGAAAACGGCTACAGTACTCCAACGCTATGAAGCCCCTGGAACACTCCTTACTTCATGGTAAAGGAGCCTCCGGTCAGTTTACCAGTGTCAGGGTCTAGAAACGCAAGCTTAAGGCAGCAAAGGGTAGGCAATCCCACTTCATACTTTATGCCAACTATTTTCATCAGCTCTTGTTCCTATAAATATAGACAATAAGAAATCATTTTTGTAAAATAAACCACAAGATTACAAAACACAGTTGAGAAATCGCCTCTTAGCTTTAATCTTGCTCTATTTGTCAATGCTTATGTTGCCTATATGCTACAATTCACTGAAATGTATCCTTAGGATCTGTGCACTTTACAGTTTGTAGGCTGTACTCCAAGCTTTAAAGTTTAAGAACTATTCAACATAAATCGACAGACCTTGATAACTCACAAATTTAGGAGTATTCTTCAAATTTACAACTTAGATGTTACTGTTTAAACTGTAATTATTATTTTGTATATATAAGCTGAATCAGAGTATAAATTCAATTCTGTGTTTCTTTGACTAAACAAAGACCAACTCCCTTGGCAGCTTTAATTAAACAAGTTACCTTCAGGACGCAATTTCTTATAATGAAGATACTAAATCTCAATATAACTTCCTCCATAGTCCAAAAAATATGTTAAGTAATAAGTCAATGTCATACCCGTAGTTCTATTTTATGCCATGGCTGTTTTTTGGGATTGATACTATAAATTTTATTTTTCCGGGCCATTTCAACATAGGCTTCATGTCCTTGTCGAAAATAATAAACCTAAAAAGCAAATAAAATAAAAAATTTAAAGTTTAAATGTTTTTTCAAGATGTGAGACATTTAAAATTTCAGAGACCTAGCATTTTTTGAGCTTACACAAGTTCTAAAGTTTTTTTTAACCTTTGTTTCACAAAAACCTGGTAATCATAACCAAAGTGCTCTAAATAACATACCTTTGAGTATATACTTAGATTAAGATATAAAGAATTTTTTTGTTCAAAATAAATTAACCCATGCTAGATGATAGAGTCATCTGTAACTGGAGGTAATGCTGAGTTTATACTCACACAGCCTCTCATTTGTTTACTTGTGTGTGGGTGTGGTGTATGCATGCTGGTGTTGGGAAATTACAGAGCCTTGACTTACTGTACCATCTCAGTTTCTTGAAAATGAAATGGGAGTTGGAGGTGTAGCACTATGGTTTCCTTCAGAGGAAGTAATTCTAAGATTATAGACTTTAAGAACAAAAAATATACACATACGGGTAAGTGAAACACTTTACCAACTTAGTCATCTCCCCAGGCCCCTAAAATGAGGTATGTTTATGAACCCACCTCAATCCCCTTCTAAGTATGTTTCCAAAGCTATAAAAGTATTTGATTCTGAATATAACCCCAGTTACTCAGGAAGAAAAAAAATATAAACCACTGGGTCCTCATGAAATTAAAAAGCTTTTGTACAAAAAAAAGGATATTGAAAACAGCAAAGAGGCAACATACCCAATGGGAGAAAATCTTTGCCAGCTATACATCTGACAGAGGATTAATATCTAGGATTTATAAAGAACAAAAAACTAATAAGTCAAACAACCCAATCAAAAAACGGGCCATGAAACTAGAGTTCTCAAAAGAAGAAATATTGATGGCTTACAAACATATGAAAACAATTTCTACCTCCTTAGCAATAAGAGAAATGAAAATTAAAACTACTCAGATTCCATCTCATTGCTGTCAGAATGGCTACCATCATGAAAACAAATGACAATAAATGCTGGCAAGGATGTAACTGGTACAGCCATTGTGGAAAGCAGAGGTTCCTGAGACAGCTGAAAATATTTAGCATATGCCCAGCTAAACCACTCCTTGGCATATAGCCTACGTACTCTACTTACTACCTAGAGATACTTGCTCATCCATGTTTCTTGTGGCTCTTTATTTATCATAGCTAGGAAATGGAAAAAGCCTAGATGTCCCTCAAACTGACATTTATACAATGGAATTCTATTCAGTAGTTAAGAAAAATGAAATTATGAAAAGGTTAGATGAAAATATTACTGGGGTGCAATGGCCTAAGTGGGGACAGGGGAAAGAGACTGAGTAAAGGAAGGGTGGGAGGAGGGTTCGTCAAAACTTAAGAGGTTAAGCCGGGCATGGTGGTACACGCCTTTAATCCCAGCACTCAGGAGGCAGAGGTAGGAGGATCACCATGAGTTCAAGGCCACCCTGAGACTACATAGTAAATTCCAGGTCAGCCTGGGCTAGAGTGAGATCCTACCTTGAAAAAACAAACAAAACAAAACAAACAAACAAAAAAAACCTCAAGAGGTTAAGAAGCCATATGGAAACCTACGTCTTTGGATAATGGCACATAGATTATTATTAGAAAAAAATTCAGTGCCAGGGATGGGATACCTTCCAGTGAGTTATTGGCCAGGGAAGTCACTGAGACCTAGAAACATTATAGGCCATTGACAAGGCTCTTGGTTGCTCACCAGAATGAGATGGTAAGACCCTATTGCTGAAGACCCCACATGCTTGGGTGGCGGTCACTGGGAAATCAAGCTAGAGATGAGCTGCAGTATCTTCCCTGTTAACCACCTGAAAAGAAGGCTGGAAAAGCTAAGGTTGCATGAAGCCCTATGGGCAAGAGATGACAACAATGATTGTAAACTGCAGTGGACTTTGCAAGTCTTAAGATCAGCCAGCCAAGCCAAATGTGCCAACTGGGGCAATAGTGGCATGTATGTTACGGGGGGGAACTGCACTCTAATTGGACTGGAGGGCTGCTCCACAGGATGGAATACATGATTGCTACTGAAAACCTAATCAAAAGCCTATGATGGGGGAGGTCATGAGCCCTGGGGGAGAAATGCCTGTTGTCTGGCTAAATGCATATATTAAGCCCACCAAACTGCCTTAATAAGCAGTTTTTCTAAAATGTATTTTCATATATGAATGCTATTCTCACTTTTAGCCAGAGAAGCTTCTTTCCATATAGCAGTGACCACCAGGATCACTCAAAAGTCACCACTGTGCTAAAAAGTGACAGTGGAGTGTTCAGCACTGAGATACCTTCCAAGGCTCAGGGTCTATTGTGAAAGAGGTGGCAGAAAGAATGTTAAAAGCCAAAGGAAGAAAAGGACTGCAATCTTCCAGACACAAAATGGCTTTAATATTCATGACTTCCCAGTGCCTAACAGATCCTACATAAGACATTCAAAATAGGAGGAAAAGATGATGATGTCAAAACAAGGGAGAGACTAATTGAGAGGGGGAGGAGATATGATGGAGGGAGGACTTGAGGAGGAAAGTAGGGATGGGGGAATTATGGTTATTGTCTATTAATTATGGAAGCTGTCAATAAAAAGTTGATAAAAGATTTGAGACTATTACTTAAAAAGGTAACTTAAATGCTTAAAAGTACCTCATCACCCATCTGTGGAACAAACGGACATCTTCGGGGAATGGTATCTGTAATCCATGTTGAAGGCAGCCATTCTTCTAACGTCAAACCATTTTCAGTTAATTCTCCTACAGCCAATCTCTGAAAAGTTTAGAACATTATGAAGTGATATTATAAAAGGGATTTTGGACAATAATTTAATTCTTAACATAAAAAATATTATTGTGAAACAAGCAACACCACTGACAACAGTTCTGAAACTTTTCCAAATCACTAACATATCTAAACAGCAAAACTATAAATCTAGAAACAGTATTTAGGACTAGGTTAAGAAGGCCCTGCAACCCCGAGTACAAGATTGGTGTAGTCTCCATTCCTATCAAAACAGCTACATCCAAGTGAAAATATGCTCTTGTCTGTAAATCCTAGTCTTAGTGCATGCAGTGTTAATAAGAACATATTATGTGAGTTAAGCAGTATTGGAGACATAATTATTTCCGCCAACCAGACATTACACTTACAAACAGCTTGAGAATTATCTCTGATTTTTTTGTGTGTGCATGTATGGAATGTGTGTATAGACACATGCATGTGTGTGCATGTAGAGGACCAAGAACCCTGGGTCCATCCTCAGGAATGCCATCTTCCTTTCAGTCAGTGTCTGCCATTGGCTTGGAGGTCACCAAGTAGTCTACTCTAGCTGGCCAGCAAGACCCAGGAATTGTCCTGTCTCCACTTCCCCAGCATTGGGATTATATAGTACACACTGCCACACCTAGTGTGAACTCACACCCCCATGCCTGTAAGACCAGCACTTTACCAAGTGAGTTATCCCCAACCCTTTTGTTTCAGATAAGGTTTTGTTTGAGTCGGCCGACCTCCTACTAGCTATGGAGTCAAGGCTGTCTTAAATTCCTGATCTTCTATCTAGCCTCCACATCCCAAGTGTTAGTTAGGACTGCAAGTGCATGCATTTGCCTGCAAAGCCTAATGACCCAGATTCAATACCCCAGTATTCACATAAACCAGCCAGATCCACAAAGTGGTACATGCATCTGGAGTTCTTGAACAGTGGCTAGAAGCCCTAGTGTACTTACATTCTATCTCCTTGCAAATTATTTTTTTTAAAGAGTAGCCATTTCACTTGTTACTTTCTTTTCTTTTTCTTTTTAAATAATTTATTTACTTCCAAACACAGAGAGAATGAGTGTGTCAGGGCCTCCAGCCTCTGCTAATGGATTCCAGATGCATGAACCACTTTGTGCACCTGGCTTTACGTGGGTACTGAGGAATCAAACTCGGGTGGTAAGGTATTGCCTTAACTGCTGAACCATCACCCCAGCCTATGGTCATTTCCTTACAAACAAAAATTCTTTTCCAAAGAAGTAGTATTAAACCAGGTTCCTTACTTTTAACTCTCATGGATTAAACAACAAACCAATACCTCTGAGTATAAGTTAAACTTGTCAGCAACAAGTGACCACGATGGTCTTGATAATATTATTTACAAATATGGAAAAGGTAATAAAGTCATTGATACTTAATGTCATTTTTCTGTTAGGTATTGTCTCCACCTGAATACAAGTGCTGTAGTTCTGTTTGCACTGTCACTTCTAAATTTTGTGATTTATATTAGTCATCACTATGAATTAATGAGTCTGCTGGAAGAGGCACTGTCATGGTACTGGGGATACTACTTGCAGGAAGATGTATTATAGTTGCTTCACACTATTTTTCCCCCTCGGTCTGTTAACCACACATGGTATTTCTCAGTTTGACACCTAAGGAGTATTCCCACCTGAATGAACAAGGGAGATGTGTGAGATGGTGTCACTGAAAAACCTTATTCAGAGAAGTACTATGAAATAACTTATTCTAAAATGATCACTGAGCTTATCAGAATGAGCAATGGCAAATCATGGTCCATAGTGGAAGTACATCCTGCCAACTGCTTTTATAAATCAAGTTTTATGGAAAGGCAGCCACATTCTCTTGTTCATGTATTGTCAATGGCTACTTTCAGCTATGTAATGGTATAACAGCTGGCCCTTCTTTTAGATGTTAGAGAAAAAGGAGAAGCAAAATGACAGGTGGAAGCTAAGTTACTACAGTAATATTCAGCTGTGTATATATACGGGTGTATATGCACCTGTCTTAATGGCACATGGAGGCCAGGATGGGTGCCATGCTTTAGGTGCTGTTCACCTTTTCTGAGTGAGGGTCTCTCACTGGCCTGGACTGCTAGACAGTAAACCCTGGGCATCCACTTGCCTCTGTATCCCCATAGCTGGAATTATGTATTTGAAGCAACAAACCTGACTTTCCCATAGATTCTGAGGTTTGAACTCTTGCCACACACTAGCACTTGACTACCTGAGCTACATTTCCCAGCTGCAGCAATACAACGCCCATCACTGCACCAGAGCCAAGGCTATGGATGTGATGTAAAAAGTTAGAAGACAGGATCATAATTCCCCAGTAGAGGAATGCTGAGCTTAACAGATGAACAAGAATTCAGGTTAAATTCAGGTATTCAAACAAAAGATAACAGCTTTTATCACTGCAATGTAGGGCAGATTTGAGGAGGAAATTGGGGAAATATGTTTTGTGTTTGCTGGGTCTGAGATACATTATTAAATCAGATGAGGTACAAGTAGCTATAGCTATATGAATCACATGTATTAAGAAGCAGCTACTGAGTTTTGTACAGAGTTTATTGAGTTAGACTTTTCTATGGCTTGGGCATTAAATCTGATGCAATGAGGTTATGGTGAAACTCTGTGACTAATGGAAATAAATTATGTCACTAGGCATGCCCTTGAGAAAAACATTTGGAGCTGGGGCCCTTCTCTCTGTTGGTCACAATGAGGTGAGTAGCATTTCCTCTACTATCATCTTGAGGCACTCACTAAAGCATCTTGTTAGTCACACAGAAGATTCATGTTAAATATTGTGTCTTACACTTATTTTTATCTATCACATTACTTTATAGTCTGAGCAGTTCAGTTTACTTCATCTCTGAAGAATTCTTTTAATTAGCATTTTCAATATTTGCCTTACTGTTTGCTTAATTAAAAAAGAATTAGTCATTTGAAACATGTTTCATGCTTGCAATGGTGAATTACTTACTGGCTTCCCAGGTGATTCCCTAGTCCCTACAACTCCACACCCAAGCTTGAAGAGTAAATTCTAAGAACTATTCTACATATTGTTGGTACAAGTCAAATAAAAAGTCTGTAATATTTTAATTTTTTTCTGAAGAAGAGTTGGAGATATCTCTTAGTGGTTATCTGTGCTTCCTATGTAAGCATGTGGGTCTGAGGGGGAATCTGAGAATGCCTCAGTTCAAATCTCCAAACCACACATAAACAGCTGGGCATGGCAATGCATGTCTGTAACCTCAGTTCTAAAGGAAGCAGAAATAGGAGAATTTTGGTGTAAGATCTGGAATTGGCACAAAATTCTATCAGTAAAAAACTACATTACAAAAAAAAATTTGTTGGGTAAGCACTGAAGAACATCAGATGTTTTCCAGTAGCTCACAGGGCACTGCATCAGGACATGCATGTGCAGAGGCCACCCAACACACACTACATATGGGGGAAGTGACTCAAACACAGTACTGCATAAGGAAACACATGGAGACCAGGGGAAGCAAATAAATGCACTACTGGAATCAAGGAATTATATTTCATAATACTTAAAAAACACATCACAACAATTGAGATGATTTACCTAATTATTCAGATTAATGGCAATATTGCTTTAACCTGTCTGCCCACTATATAGAATAAGGAATTCAAGTTAATTTACAATTTTAAAGTTGAAATAAACATAAAATCAAGCAATGCAAATTGAATAAACACTTAGAACAGATATGTTCTTATACTTTTCAAAGTTCCCCAGGGAATAAGGCCCAGAGCATTGCTAGTATTTAATCCTAAAAAACGGCAACTCATATTCAATTCTTAAAAAGTAGAGTTTTTTATTTATTTACTCACAGGTTTCCTATTACAGTATTTTAGAGCAGAAATCATGCCCTTCATATTACATGTACTTCAGAGCAAAATTTAAATACTTCTCAGTATCATAAAATAGACAGATGTTTCCATATTATTTATTCCTTGCTTTCTCTGCTCTTTTAAATTATCCAAACTATTACTGACCTAGGAACTAAAAACATATGACCCCACATACTTTAATTAATAATAATAATAAAGAATACACAACTTGTTGTAACATATCTGTTTTACTCAAAATTTGATTTGCTATTTGCCATGGTCAGCTATGACGAATTTGTCATTTATACTATGTTATGCTTCCCCTCGGCTTTTGGTTAATTTTACCAGTAGCAATTAGAATGGTTAATATAAAGGCACTTAATAGACAAGTTCTTTGTTTTGTAGCCTTATTTATCTCTTTACATAAATAAATGGCTAAATCTCATTCAACTGTCAAGAATCTGGCCATATTTTAAGATTAAATTATCCACATTTAGACTACAACAATTTTCTAAGTAAACATTCTTAGCACATGGCAACTAAATCTATCTTGATATACTTTACTACTATGTAATTTGAAGTTTTCTCTATTATTACTTGCTAATCTTCTTTAACAATATTTATATTCAATTGTATTTTTTGTTTTGTTTTTGGAGTTAGTCTCACTCTAACAGGCTGACCTGGAATTCACTACATAGTCTCAGGTGGCCTCAAACTCATGGTGATCCTCCTAACTCTGCCTCCCAAGTGTTGGGATTAAAGGCGTGTGCCACTATGACCAGCTTCAAATGCACTTTTAAAACAAGTTTTAGAGGGCTTGAAATACAGCTCAATGGTAGAGTATTTGCCTAGCTGTGTGAGGCACTGGGTTAAATTTCTACAACTGAAAAAAAAATGTATGTTTTAAGTAATTTTTAATAGAAGAAAACACTAAGTTTATAACTTTTAAAATCAACCTTTTGTTTTCTTTCTTTGGGCTTTTTTTTCTTTGGTGATGTTGGTCCATCTTTTTCTTCATTTGCTTTTTTTCTTTCTTTTTTAATATGTTTTTGTTTCTGATTTTCACATTCTTCTTCTTCATCTGAACTGCTTTCTGCTTTCTTGGTTTTATGCTTAGGAACTTTCTTTGGTGGCTGCAAATTAATTCCTGCATCTGCTGTCCAGTCAGAATAATCACTGGAGTAGTCACTAGAAGCAGAGAAGGGATATTACTACTTTAAGGCCTTGATTTATAAGGAAAAGAAATATCACAATAAAGGGTAAAGAATAACAGAACAATAAATAATAAACTGAAAATTAATTCCCTAATTTTTAACTTATAACATATTCAAGTTTCATAAAATTTAGGCTTTATTTAAATACCTCAAAGTCAAAGCTTTCCATTAGAAAACATACTTTAGAACTGAGTGTGGTGGCACACACCTTTAATCCCAGCTGAGGTAGGAAGATTGCTATGAATTTGAGGCCAGCCTGGGACTACAGAATGAGTTCCAGATCAGCTTGAGGTAGAGTGATACCCTGCCTCAGAAAACCATACACAAAGTTTAGTGCCTGTTATAATTTTCAAAAGGATAATTCTAAGTTCTGTATGTGTTGATAATAGTGTTTACATATAAGAAGGAACTAAGGGCACTACTTTTCCCGGTACAAGAACCAGTAAAAAATACAGCAGGTATCAACAATGAGGAGATTTAGGGGTATTCTTTTATGAAGGAGACTTGGGATTCTTTTTCTTGTTATGTACTGAGGATTGAACCTAGGGCCTTCCACATGCCAACCACTCTTCCACAAAGGTAGCCCAAGTTGGAAGCTTGAAAACATGTTACACTGCTGGTGTTCTCATGGTAGCCAGATACTAACTGGCAGAATTAAGAAATGCCTACAAAGTAGGAAGGTAGAGCTTATATGCTTTCTGTAGCATCTAAAGAAAAGCAATTTTGGCTAAGAGTGTTGTTAGTGGTAGAACGTTTGCATGACATAAAAGAGACCTTGACAGTGAAACTCAGAAACAAAATAAAGTTCGTTAAGATTACTTTTTACCTATGCCTTATCATGTGGTGGTTTGAATGTAAAATGTTTGTGATTAAGCTTCCTATTGGTCCCCAGCTGGCAGAGCCTTGCTGAGGAAGGGTACTGCTGGAGTCAGGCCTTGCAGTTGATTAGTCTAGCCTACTGGACGTTGAGAAAGCTTGTTCTTGCTATTTTCTCTCTACGGCTGATGTCTGAAGATTTGAGCTAATTGCCATACTTTTTCCACCACGATAAATCTTCCCCTCCAAACAGTATGACTGAAATAAGTTCTTTCCTCCCATAAGCTGCTTCTGGTCAGGTGTTTGGTCCCAGCAACAAGGTTACTGCTACCTATAACCTTCCATGATTAAGAAAAATCAGATGTTATTTTCTGTTTAAATTTGTGTTTTTGGAGGTAGGGTCTCACTCTAGCTCAGGCTGACCTAGAATTCACTCATGGTGATCCTCCTACCTCTGTCTACCAAGTGCTGTGATTAAAGGCATGCACCACCATGCCCAGCCATGTTTAGATTTTAATATGTAGTTTAGTAAATATAAATGTCTTAGTGAAATCTAACTTAAATTATATTAAAATATATAATATTAAACCACTAGCTTTGTGATGTATGACCTTACAGCTTAAATATTAGTAAACTAATATTAACTAAGAGATTTTTCTAGTATTGAATTCCATCACCTCATACCAGACCAAATCATCTTTAGAATAATTTACTAAACACTCCCTAACAGTACTCTTACCAGGTGAGAAGCATATAGCTATAATGTTTGCTAAAATAATTTCATGATGAAATTTAAAATGATTGTTAAAACTTAAATAAAATGCTCTTCTCTCAACATGAGTATTCTAGTTACATTGATTCCAGCCCATGGTCACTGCAAACAGCACCTGCCAACCTCAGCTTCAGTCTCTGGAGTACACAGGCCTCACAAGGTGATCTATGTCAGGATAAATATAAAAACCCAGAATCCATTTCTTTACAACTACTATCTACAACTGCTAAAGCTTCTACTGCTCTTTCAATACAGGAGTGGCCACTTGTCTCCTGATCTGAACTCTTAGCTTCACTGTTGAGCCAAAAGAAACTATACTTTTGCCTTCACTGTCCTGTTTCAAAAACAGAAAACTAACAGATGCTAGTAAATTATTATCAAGCATCGCTATGGAAACAGGAAAACCTTTGATCCAAGAACTGACACTAGACTCTTCAAGAATTCTTATAGCCTCCATCTAATACTTCCTTTGGCACGTTTATTTTAGGAGTCATTGTAGGAGGGAAATAATGTAAGAACAAATAATAATTACCTCCCCCAAAGAGTATATTCCTACTGGCTACTAAGACCCTGCAGGGCCGCCAAGGCTATTAGCTCTGTAAAGACACGAAACATCTATAAAAGGAATTGAAGGATTTCTCACTCGCACAGTCAGATGGGATAGGAATACAAAAATGGAGAAGTGCATGAGTAGTGCATCTGGTTGATAATTTAGCAGTACATACAACAGCATTCACAAGGCAAGTTCAAAGTATCACTTTACAGATTTAGATGTAATTTTGCTATAAAGAAAATACATCTGAGAGAAATAAAAAAGACCTAAATTTTGGTCAAACAAAAAAAAAGTATCTAAAACCAAGAGATTGAAATGTGCTACTAATGAAGAAAAAGTAAATTTTTGGGCTGGGAAGATGGCTCAGTACTTGCTCTCAAGCACCAAAGGCAGAAACCCCAGCACTCACGTCAAAGCCAGGTGTGGTGGTGGGGAACAGAGACAGGACACCTATGGCCTCTGGCTGACTAGCCGCATCAGTGAGAAACCCTCTCCAAAAAATAAGGTGGAGAACGACTGAGGAAGATAACCAACATCAATTTCTGGCCTCCACACACATGTGCGCGCATGCGCGCGCGCGCGCACACACACACACACACACACACACAAATGTTAACCATACACACACACTAAAAAAAGAAACAGACAAAACATTTCACCAAGAGGGTTTACAGGACATTTGGAAGAGCAGGAATACCTTTACTCACCTGGAACTGCCATCACTATGCCAAGCTCTTTCTTCTTCTTCAGATGTTCCACCACTGACAGCAATTGCCTCACCTTCCTGAGATATGGAAGACATATTTGATTGCATAATTTACTAAAATAACATACAATAAGTTATACCAATCATGCTATATTTAAAATCATATAAATTGCAAGCATACTATCTTGTCTTCAGAAAGTGAGACATCATTCGTATGTTCATAAAGACATTACTATTTTTTAAAATTCAGAGTAGCACTTCATTATTAACTACATCCTTGATTTTTGTTTTGTATTTTTTATTTATTTTATTTTTGAGGTAGGGTCTCCCTATAGCACAGGCTGACCTGAAATTCACTATGTAGTCTCAGGCTGGCCTTGAACTCATGGCGATCCTCCTACCTCTGCCTCCCGAGTGCTGGGATTAAAGGTGTGCAGCACAGGGCCTCTCTGTGGCCCAGTCTGGCCACACTCATGATACTCCTGCATCTGCTTAACAAGTGTATACCAACATACTGGCTCCTTTTTTTTTTTAAGCCTCAGAATATATTTACTAAAATGAATGACAAACAATTACATAGGAAATTAAGTTTTGAGACTTTAAAACTAAGATCTTTTCTGGTGATGCTTTCAGAATTTAAAATTGGGTATAATATTATTTTACTTAGAATAGTTTATTCTAGTTTGGTTATTACTACACCAAACAGGGCATTCCATCCCTAGCCTTATCCAAATGGAAGGGGATCTAAAAATAGGCAGATACTATTTCCCCTTAGTGAATAGTCATGACTCAGAGACTATCATGGGTGAAGAAGATATTTTCTTCCAAAGGCTGTGATTTTTGACTAGAAACTCTTATACAACTTGAGTAAATAAACTTTAAGCTCCAATAATGATAGAGCACATTTACTGAGTTTTTCTAATTTCTTTTTATGTATCATCCCATTTGGTCTCGATAAGCATTAGTATTAATGGAGAATTTACCTCAACATAAGAAAGTAAAGCATAAAAAGTTAATTAATTTGCTCAAGGCAGCAAAATAAACAAAACTTTAAACCCATCTATTTTAGTTGAAAGCCTTGATAACTTTCCACAAGAATGGTACAAAAATTACATTTAGTGAACATACTCAAATTGATCAGATGAGATTTAATAACTTACAACTTAAATATTTTCAGAGAAAAGTTTCCCATTTTAGTGTCTTAGTGAAGAATGTGAGTTAACTATTCCAAAGAGTTTAGAAAACTAAAATCTAAATAAATGTTTATTTTCATATTTCATGTTATTTTAATGGGGGAGAAAAAAGAATTACTCCTAATCCCTAAATTCAAAAACCACAGAGATACAAGATATTTTAATTTAAAAAGGTAGAATTCTTTCCAATAATTACGTTGTATTTCACTTGTACCATTTTCAAGAAATTCCTGTAGACAACAGGAGCCAAAGCACAAGTTATAAAGACAAAAAAAGAAAAAAAATAACACTAAAATTTTCATGTAACCAATATGACCTTCAAAACACATACATTCTTGGGCTGGAGAGATGGCTCAGCGGGTAAGGCACTTGCCTCCAGTGCCTAAGGCCTAAGGCCCCAGGTTCAATTCCCCAGGACCCACATAAGCCAGACCCACAAGCCTCTCTCTCTCTGCTTGAAAATGAATAAAATATTTAAAAAACACATACATTCTCAATAAGCTGAAGATTTAAAATGTTATATAACTTTTGTATTTAAAATAATCAAACTAAAAGTCTCTTTTTTTTATATTTTCTTTATAATTTTTTTTATATTTCTTTATATTTTATAAAGCAAGTGTCATGGTTTGATGTCCACCCCTCTGCTCATGCCATCTTTTTCCCTGCCAGGATGGAGTCTGTCCTCGAGTCCATAAGCCCAATAAACCCATTCCTCCACAAGCTGCTTTTGTTTGAGTTCTTTCTGCGCAGCAACTAGAATGCTGACTGCAACAGCAATTACTTAGCATATTTGTATTCTGTGTCTGTCCATATAATCAACAAATGGGAAAAGCTGTACCAACCTACAGTTCAAGCCACTAATAAGACTGACTCAGGAGAACCAGTAGAACTTAGAATTTAACACCAATCTGGACACAATCTTAGTAAAACAAAAAACAAAGCAAAAACCAAAAAATAAAAATCTCACCTGCCAAGCTATAAGCTATGAATTATAATAATTTGTAATTCTGTCAGAATGATATGGCTGTACTAGAACTTTTTGATATTTTCTTCTTACTAGATAGGATCTCACTATTATTACCTAGATATGTCCTCAAATTATTGGATTCAAGTGCTTCCTTTCCTCAGCCTCCCAAGTGCTGAACTTACAGAAACAAGCCATGTAGCCTGGCTTGGAGACTAATTTAACATGTGGTCAGAATACTCTCAGCTATAACATGGCTTCGAAAGTGAATACAGTCAATATATAAAGCCAATGCATCTCTGACTCCAACAAAAAGAGTCATGACAATGTGAAAGATGATGCCATTAAGTCCTGAATAATATTGGTTTGTGACTGAATATTCTAAAAGAATATAATTTGATAGCAATGGTATTTGTGAAAATATTTAAACATGAATAGTAAAAATTTACAGTGAGAAAGCTATCAATTGATACTGAGGTTAAAAACTAATAAAGCCAACAGATGCTCATTATTGTTGTTTTAGTTACACCAGAGCATCATGGTATTAACTTAAAGGGCCTATCTTTAACATAAAAGGAACATTTTTTATGTTTATAAAACATTTACTCTTTGATCTACCATTTAATATTCATGAAGATATATATTCTAAGCATCTCTGAACCTCAGAAGAGTTACATATAAGACAAATTAGACTAAAAATAATTTATCCATATAAATTTTGTGGATTTGTGATTCTGAATATATATGCCATGCCCAGAAGTAGGACTTTAGTAAATGAAAGCCACCACTAGCATTTTAAGACCTAAAATGCCACCATTTACACTTTTATCAATGAATGCAAATAATGAAAGCCATATTAAAAATGTAAAATTGATAGACCACTAGAGAGATGGTTCAGTGGATAAAGTGCTCACCACTGACATACTAGAGGTCAATCCTTAACCCCACATAAAAAGTAAGAAGCTGTGGCAAGTTTCTGCAATCCCAGCACTGTGAAGGCGAGATGGAAGGCAGAGAGATAATTTTCTAGAAGCTCTCACTAAGCATAGCAAGAACATCAGTAGAGTGAGTCTTACTGAGAGAAACCTGTGTAAAATGAGGTACAACAGAAAGGACAGACTGTAGCCAGGGCACACAAGCAGCCACACAAGATAGAGAAATTTGTGAAAATGCTGAAATCTTACATCGGAAGAACTAGTGCCATTTTCTAGGTCCTCTAAGGGCCTATGAGTTTCTTCTAGTGCAGATCTTGTACGATAATTGTGTTGATTTGCCTGCTGTTTTTTGGATTCTCCAAGATCCAAGAAATGTTCATGAGCATGATTCTGGGAAAAATAAAATTAAATTTATTCACAATATGCTTAAAGAATAGTTTTTTGTTTCAAAGATAGCATTTTTAATTACGAAAAATTCGTATTAACATTGAAATGGACTAGGCACCATTCAAATATTAACACTATGACATGTTCAATCACAGGATTATGGTGATACACAGGGGCAAACCACAAACAAAATGATGATCATAAAACTCCAGTTATGACGAGGCTAGGAAGCAAGTGATTGGTTGTTTTTCTTCTGCTGAGATAACTGTAGGAAGCCATTTGCAGCTGATGATGACACAATAGATAACTACCCTCCTCCCCCAAACTGACAAAGTGACAGAGACAAACTCAACACACAGTATGCACCAGAAAAGGTAATAAAGCAACTTTAAAAGTGAGAAAACAGAGTATCATGTCCATGAAATACAGGGTCTTGCCATAAAAAAAGTAGATACTTATGAAAAAAAATCAAGTACAGATATTTTTATCAAAACATTGTATTTGGAGAAAAAAAGAGAGCGGGCTGAGCATATGAAGTAAAATGTGTATTAGTGAGCTGGAAGATGAAACAGAAGCTACTCATTATTCAAAGCATCAATTGAAACCAGTATGTGCTGGGTAGGGAAAGTAGGTGCCTACATAACCACACTTGAAAGCCTGAGTTGGAGGCCAGCATGGATTATTTAGCAAGACCCTGTGTCAAAAGCAACAACAAAACAAAACAAAAAAAAAAAAAAAATCAAAGAAAAACAAAAACAAAATATCATTTGTAAAAACAAGCTTTCAGTCCTGAGTAGAAATGAAAGCATATATTTGGATGTTATCAAGGGGAAACCTGAGAATATTTAAAAAATTTTAATTACCTCATGTAACAATGGACTTGACAGCAGACAATTAAAAAGAAGCTGGCAGAATATAACTTGAGCCTAAAATTAAATTCTTAAGCTAAAAGTGAAATAAATGTTTATATACAAACATAAGGTTCATTCTACATAGATCTTCTCTAATATTCAAGTTTTACAATTCTGCAAAAATTTTAGAAAATACGTAAGATAAAAAGGAAAAAAAACAGTTCACATCCAGCATGTAGACTAATCTATGTTAAGAATTCATTCTTGTTCCTTTCATTTGACATAAACCTCTCAAATCCATGTCATTACAAATTACTCTTAGTTGTCTTTTTTCTAAAGCTTTATTCACAGCCTGATACCGCTATAAGATAAATTCCAAACCAAAGAACATAAACATTTGAAATGCCTGCTTTGTTGTTGTTTTGGCTTCTCTTTGAGATAGTGACACAGTGGTCCAAAGCTGGCCTTGAATTTATAGAGGATTCTCCTGTCTCAAAATGGATTATAGACAAGAGCCACCACACTTGGTTATTTTAAAAGTCTTGATGAATGATGATGTCAACTACAAAGCTGGTTATCAACTAGTATCTATTCTCCCCCCCCCCTTTTCAAAAACAAAATAAAATTTGCTTTATTGGGTATCATGTGACAGTTCAAATAGCAAAATTTGGAACTTACTGAGCAACATCAGAGAGGCTTTTGCCTGACAGCATTTATGCCCTATGCACCTTGCTCTTTTGAAGGACCCTTCATCCTACAAGCTTAAATGAAGATTTTTGCTCCTCTTTAGACAAGTAGTCAAACCCAAGATGATTAGAAAAATGAAATCTACAGTCCTAATGCAATGGACACTATAGCAAGCCTTGAAAGACTTTCACATTGGAAAAAAATATATGTCCAACTTATTCAAGTCACAGAAAGTTGGTCAGAATTTTTGTTTTTCATTGTCATTGCTCAGGCAGTAATGACCTTAACAAGTTTTCCCCCCAACCTCTCCACCCTGGATGGAGAGATGGATCATCAGTGAAGGCACTTGCCTGCAAAGCCTAACAACCTGAGTTCGATTCCCCAGTACTCAGGTAAAGTCAGATGCAAAGTGGCTCATGAGTCGGAGTGAGTTTGTAAACCCAATCTCTGTCTCTTCTATCTCCCTTTGCTTGCCAAAAAAAAAAAGTTTTTTCATATAGTCTTCCCCAACCCCAGTCTTAGGCTCTGAAACTTTCCAACTAATGTGGGAAGAGAGGAAGGAATGTATACTTTTAACTCTAAAACTCAGGAGATTAAAAAAGTAAGCATGTTTCTCTAATGCATACATGACCCACTGGATTCAAAAGTTGTACAGCAATTTTCTCCAGATTGCAAAATTCCATCCTGGAGGGAAGCTGTTAAAACTTAAGAAGTAACCTGCATCAATAATAAGGGCAATTGTGTTTGTATTTTTCAGGATGCAGCGAGAGCTGGGGCCAATCTAACCCTACCAACTGACCGCAGGCTGATAGCTGAGATTCTGGCAAGAGAGGAGCCACCACAGTCATACTGTGGAGGATCCATATGGAACCCCACAGAGAATGACAGGATGAACAAGGGACCCACAGCCACAGCCATTAAATCAACACAGGATAAGCCAGTGAGACAGAAACCAATGATTTTCGACACAAAGACCCCTAAACTCACATTAAAGCAGCCTTAATACTCATCCACCACGACTCAAGGAACTATGCGGAAGAGGGGGCAGAAAGATTGTGAGAGCCGTGGGGGGGGGGGATTATCCAGAGGCATGGCCAGGAGAACCTGGCTTAATACTAGGCTATCCCTGGTCCCCTGTCACAAGGATAGATCCAGACGACCATGGAGGAGGTTATCAAGCAGATTGGGGAGGGGAGGCAGCGGGGAATTGGGGATAACAACTCATTGTTTGCCCACTAAATATTGTAACTCATTATGGACAATAAAAAAAAAAATCTTAAGAAGTAAAAACACCTCACAAGTCTCAGGACACTGCTGGAATTTACAAGATTCACCCTCAGCATGTAAGCAATAAACAGCACTGGGGAAAGACTCTTCAAGCAGCCTAGCTGGCAGCAAGCCTGCTTGGAGCTTCAGAGACTCAAGTGTCATGAGTTATCACCCATGTTGGGACGAACTTCCCAGCGACACAGCTGCTTCTAAATTATCCACTCTTGTCATGAACCCCTTACCCATACTTCTGAAGTAAACCTAGTAAATTCAATGGCTTACAAGTTAGACATGGGTCTGTCACTAATGTTCTATTTGCAGTGGATAGGTATTTGCTCACACCCTCACAGAAAAAGTCAAGAGGACTAGAGAAGCCAACAGAGGAAAACCAGCAGAGACAATCTACATGTCTTCATGAAGAAAATAAAGAGATATTTTAATAGTATTAGCTGACTTTATCGTCTATAATGCCAAACACAAAATAGGAAAATATAGGGGGGGGGGGAACCCATTGGATCAGTGTGTGACCAATGGCAGAACTTAGAAAACTTATGATTAGGTGATCTGTAATTTATTAAACATAATGCATATATAAAAATTAGGTCTTTTTATTTTCCTGACTGAAATGTGACAGGTCTATTATTACTTCTCCACAATAATAGATAATATATATTCTCAAAATATAAGCTGAAATAAACACCTGTCCTTCCTCCAAAAAAAAAAGGCTTGAGAGATGGTGCAGCGATTTAAAGTTTTTAAAGTTGCTTGCTTGCAAAGCCTGTTGACTTATGATCAATTCCCCAGTACCCATGTAAAGCCAGATGTACAAAGAGGTACATGTGTTTGGAGTTCATTTGGAGTGTCTGGAAGCCCTGGCATACTCATACCGTTTCTCAAAAAGTAAGTAAATATATTTTTAAAATAAACAGAAATTACCACTTGGAGAAAAGGTTGCTACAGAAAATGTAAACTGAATTTTCTACATGGTAATAAAAATAGTCCAAAGAGATATCCAGATATTAACTATAACTAATTTTATTTTTTAATGATCCTTTTTATATTAACAATCTTAATTTAAAAATGGGGCTTGGGCCTTAAAATGCTGATTATACTTACCCAGCAAATGTTAAACATCAAATTAGTATTTACCTTTGAGACAGGAAGTATTTTATTGTCTTTCATAACAGTTAAGTGCTTTCTTTTCTCTTCTGACCTGTAAGTCTTTATTTCTTCCTCTCCCTTTGCAGTTCTCCATTCTTCTTGCCTACTAAGAGAGTGTATCAAAAGCCATACATGTTAATCTAAAATTTTACAACTGATTCCCCCCCCAAAAGTGAGGTTAGCTATCAATAAAGGATGTTATTCCTGATATCTCTTTCCAGATGAAAGCATGCGATAAAGTTTAAATTCTTAAGTTTTAGGTTAAGGACATACGTATTAAATTGGATGGAATGCTAGAAAGTGTTTTATTATTGTTGTTGTTGTTATTATTATCATTTGCTATTTGGAACTAGGACAAGTGCTCCAAGGTATATGGCCTGGTAGAGTTCTGAAAAAAACACCTTCTTTCCAGTGAGACAGGTCAGGCTCCACAGCTGAGAAAACCTGAACTCTACCCAAGCATCTAAGCAAAATTGAGCTACAGGGAAAAAAAATTATTAGTTTTTTGAAAAAAATCAACCTTACAATAAAAGAATTTTACTTTAACCACTTACAACTTAGGTATTTTTCAAATTGCAAGAGAATTTAATCTTCAAGCTTTAATTTTTCTCAACAGACTTCCTAGTGGGAAAGGCATATGCCTCCTTAGCATGGCAGGCAATGCGTCAGTCTCCATATTCAAACTCACAGCACCCATATGCTGCTGATATCTTAATACTAGACTGTAATAATGTTGCGACTTTATTGATCTTGTGAAAAGGACACAGTTTTATATTTAATATTTTTTACTAAAAGAAGAAATGGATCAGAGAGTCCTATATTCTTTATCCACTTTCCCTCAATGGAATAATCCTACAGAACTCCAATACAACATCACACATAGGATGCTGACATGGACACAAACCACAGGTCTTATTCCGACTTCCCCGGGTGTACTGCTACTTGTTTGTGTGTCTTTGCTGCATGCCAAGTCATTGTGCATCACCTGTTCTATGACATCAGTCAGTATACATTAGGATTCACACGCGCAGACACACCTCTTTCTTCAGTCTCAGCCCTGTCTCCTCTCAATCTGTGCAGCCACTCATTTGTTCTAATTTTCATTAAAAAAAATTCTTTAAATGGAATCCAACAGGATGCAACTTTGAGACTGCTTTCAATAAACAGAATTCCATCAAGATTGATTCAAATTATTTCATCAATGGGTTTTTCTTCTTTATGACAGAGTAGGATACATGTTTGTTCACCTTATTTCCCTAGATCTAGACCATTGCAACTACATCTGCTACTTAGTTATTCACAGGATTGTGTGAACGTGAGTTTAGATATCTCTGGGATAAACTGCCAAGGTGCAATTGCTAGACTATATCTGACATTTGAATATTTAGGATTTTTATAAAGCACAAAATGTTTCCAGAGTGTCGGAACATTTTAAATTACCACCAAAATTGCATGGTAATCCACTTACCCAATTTTCTCTACAGCTTCCTTAATGTTTGGTGCTATCACTTATTATTTTAGCTATTTTGATAGGAATATAGTAATAGTTTACTGTGGTTGCAATATGTATTTCTCGAATGGCTAGTGGTGTTGGGTAACTTTTTATGTTCTTAATTTGTCAATTTCTTTGGTGAAATGTCTTTTGCTTGTTGTGACTGTGTCCTCCCCGCCCCAACCCTTGACCCCACCTTTTGAGACAGTTTGGATACATAGCCAAGCCTGACCTTTTAAATCCTCCAGTTTCTGCCTTCAAAGTACTGGGATTACAGGCATAAACCAACATGCCTCATATCCAGCTGGATTACTTTCTTTACTAATGAACTAATGAGTTTTATCTACTAATGAGCTAATGAGTTTTTCACATGTTATACAAGCCCTGTGTTGAAATATTTAGCTAGATTTCATTTTAATTCCTGTTTGACTCATTTCAGAGCCATTTAGAAGCAAATGTTAAACCGAGATAATTCCCAATACTAAGTGTTTGAACCAAAGCTCTTGGAAGTTTCAGATAACAACTTTTAAAGTGACAGCCACAGCTTGCTCACCTTGACTTAATGTTAGGAACAGAAGAACACAGAGGTAAGCAGATGAGTATGTGAGGAGGAAAAAATAATATTGCTCTTCAAGTTTCCATGTACAAGAAACTTAAGAACCAATTAATAAATGTCCTTTCTCCTTCATTCTTTTCAGGGGATGTTGTCGAATGCAAGAACAGACTAGCATGTGGGTGTACAGGTCTGTGTGATAATGGAGACTGGAGCCTTCCTTACTCACTACTCACTAAGGCGGGGGTCTCTTGCTCAAAGCAGTGTTTATCAACCAACTAGTCTAGATAGCCAGCTTGCTGGGGATCCCCCCTCCCCCAGTCTCCTAAATGCTAGGATTAAAGGAGTGCTGCCACACTCAATGTTGATTACTGGGTGCTGGGGATCTGAACTCTGATTCTCACACTTGCATGCAAGCACTTTATCCATTGAGCATCTCCCCAGGCCCTGCTCTACATCTTCAACAAGCACAGTGGAGAAAAGAGCTATGGACCATGACTACTTGTACAGGGTTCTGTATTAGCTAGCACATCTGGAAATCAAAGACACATTCACCAGAATTGCACTATAAAAAGCCAATATTCCGATGTCCTATTTTATTTACGCTTGCCTTATTTAAAAAACAAGGGACTTGGCCCAGCACTCAAAGGTACTTGTTTACTAAGCCCTGATGGCCCGGGGTTCAAGTCCTCAGACCACATAAATCCAGATGCACAGAGTGACACAAGCATCTGGAATTCATTTTCAGTGGCATATCTCTCTCAATAAATTTAAAAAAAAAAGAACAAGTATCTTTTGAAAAATTAAAAATAAATTAATGATGTAATTACTATTATCTTTTAAGAACTAAAATCTGAAAAAAAATGTTTAGTTACTATTTATTTATGTAGTTAATTTATTCCAAACTCAGGTAGGCAGGCTTTTCAAACAAGCACCTCAGCCATCTCTCCAGCCTCAGAACCAGAATGTAAAATTCAAATTCACTTTTGATTGTCACACTTTTTACTGATTATACAAGTCAGTATTAATTAGGCATGTATCGGCCTCATTTATATTAATTTCATGAAGAATTAAAAAGAACTAAATACAAAATTCATAGCATAAACTGAGAGGATTATTTAAAAAATCATTTGAAAAATCATACAAACTTTTAAATATAAAATATTTTAACATTTCTAAAGTATTTATATACTTACCAATAAGTAACCAATTCTTTGAGTAAATAATTTTTTGTTTAGTAATAATCTACTAAAAAATCCTACATAATTATTCCAAATTTTATAAAATCTGATTTAAGATAAAAAGGACAAACTAAAATTTAATATTTTATTTGTAAGGAAAGAGAGGGAAATAAGGAGAGAATGGTCATACCAGGGTCTCTAGCTGCAGCAAATGAACTCCAGGCACATGTGCCACTTTGTGCATCTGGTTTTACATGGGTACTGAGGAATCGAACCCAGGTCATCAAAGATTTTCCAGGCAAGTGCTTTAACTGCTAAGCTATCTCTCCAGCCCTAAACTAAAATGTAAATGTAGTACCTCATAAAATCTTTTATTGTTGAATGCAAATTGCTGACTTTCCTTCCTCTTAACACACCTTACCTCATGACATTTACATTAATCATTCAGTAATTTAATTTTCTAGAATAAGCTAAAGAAATCACAAGGCTGAAGAGGCATTTTCAGGAATGTCATTCAGAGTGAACACCAGCAACTATGGTAAGTGCAATTATGAATTCCCCTTACCTGGCTACACCAGCTGACAGCTCAGGCACCACCACCCTTCGACTCCAAGCTACAAGATCCCGTTCTGTAGCAATCTCACTCCTTGGTGCATTGCTATGCATTTGCCGCACCCCTTCTATCTGCCCACTACGCCTCAGTCCTACATTTGGTGGTGAGTGAACCTCAGAGGTGGAGCTTACAGAGCCTAAATTAAAAAAAAAAAAAAAACAACAGTATAACAAGTTCTATTTAGAAATACATCTCTATTAGTTCCTGTTTAAAATTACATCATCTTCCACATGAAGCTCCATATATGGCATATTAATTATAATAGGAACAAAACCATAAGCAAAAGTTTATCAATTAATCAATGAATTAATTCAATGAATCCTAATTATAGTGTTAGTGTTCAGCTCAAGTACAAAATAATTACTTAAAAATTGCTAAGTTTTAGGAACAGCCAAAAATCAAACCAAAGGATATTTAACCTTTCTACTAGCACTAAATATACAACAAATAATAGTGACTTATTAAAAATGTAATTTTCAATAATTGGACAAATTAGTAAATAAATTGATTTTTAGTCGATACTCTTCTGGACTGGGTCTGTAAGCCCTCTGGAAAGCCACTTGCCTAACATGTACAAAGTCCTGGCTTCCATCCCCTCAGTGGGGAGGAGGGTATCTAACTTTCAACTTTTTCTATAAGAATTTACAATTTTAAAAAATTCAGCAATAATTGAAAAACCTATAGTATGAGCACATTTCAGATCACTCACTACTGTTCAAAACCATAATCATTTTGTGAGGGTGCTTCATTTTATGGGCACACCATAAGGGTTCAATCATTTCTGTTGGACATTTAGACTGTTTCACATCTTTCAGTATTTCACTAAAGTGATCTTCACTCACCTCTATTTAAACGGCTGGAATTACTGATACCTGCTTCCCCAGAACGCCTCAGATCTTGCTCTTGTTGTAGTCGTTGAATCATGCTGTCCAGTGGACTGATTTCCTGATTTGCTTGCTGGCTTAAAACTTGGTTCAATCCTACGAAGTAGCATCCAAAATGCCAAGAAAAGTACAGTCACTTACTAAGCCACTGTGCTAATAAGATTCATGTCCACGATTGGCTAAAAGTGGGTATTTACCATGATGCTGACACACATAATCCTTATGGTATCGATGGAACGTATTTTTAATATTAATTTATATCTTAAATTAATTATAACAGGTTACTATCTTTTATTACCTCGCCCCAGCTCCTGTTACCCTGGACCCCCCCTCCTCAGTGGGGTTACATATTCACTGCAGAGTCATACAGGGCCTCAGTAGTCCCTGTGGGGTAGTGGGGACAGTGTCTCAGGATATTCCTACCCACTCTGTAGCTCTTACAATCTTTCTGTCGCCTCTTCCATAATGTTCCTGAGCCCTAGCAGGCTAGTGGCAATCTGATTTAGTGTTCTTTGTAGCCTCTGGATTTCTGTTATGGTAAGTTTTAATTGATCACTGTACCATCACCCTGGAAAGGTTTGTTGTCAGGCTACTAGTGAGAATAGTATTCATGTCTATAGTACATATTTTCACTAGCTCCATTTTTAGAGTTAAAATGCTCAATCATACTGAATCAGTGAAAAGTATAATCCGTATGTAAGAGTATTTAAGGTTAGAATTTGAGGGTGGGATTAAACTGGGAAAAGACGAAAATATGATTATTATGAAATGAAGTAGTATTAAGAAAGGCTCAGTAAAAGAAAATTACATATATGAGGCATATGGTATTTTACATAAGACATCTGTAACTGAATAGGATAAAATAATTTGTACACTGTTACAAAAAGCCAGAAGGAGTGAAAGCAGCCAAGCTGTACATGCTTTTTTGATTTGCTGCTAGTCATGTTTCAATACTGATAAATAATATGCAGAGCTCACTGAAGTTTATAAGTGAAGTATATTTAGGTAACAATAGACAAAACTATATTAACTCTATTTATTATTACAATATCCAATACCTATTTATCTGGCTTTAAAGGGTTTCCTAAACTAAATTTTATCATAAGCCAAAATTTGCAAGCAAATATTTAGTAATGATGCTAAAATCTTTCTAAAAAGATATTTTTCTTTTGTTCTAGTTTTGTCATAACTATTTTGTACTTGAGAAATTTAAAATGGCAGAAATTAACTCTGTAAAACAGAAAATTGAAAAATTTAGTGACTCAAGAAGCCATCATTAAAACAAAATTTATTTGAAAACAATCATTATGAAAACTAATTCTCTGTATGGAATGAAAAATAAAAAACATTTTTTTTTAAAAAGGAAAAAGGAAGCAATAATTATTGCTAAAGGTTCCCTTGTGGTCCAGCCCAGGCTGCCCTAGATTTCACAATGTAGTCTCAGGGTGGCCTAGAATTCATGCAATCCTCCTATCTCTGCCTTCGGAGTGCTAAAATTAAAGGTATGTGCCATCACTCCTGCCTTATTTTTTTTTTAATAACCAGTTGAACTCCAAGAAACTGACCACATTCTTTCTTTTGGTCTGATGACTAGTATTTCTCATTTAACTAGCAATTTGACTTTTCAAGTCTCAGTTGCTCAGATTCTTCAAGTGCATAAAGTTTTCATGCATTAGTTTCACATATTAGATATTCAAGTCTACACTGTAAAAGTGACTGGAGCTTTTGCTTTATCCTCCACTCCAAGTGAGCATGTCTAATTTCCAGTTCAGCCTTTGTATCCAATATATACCTCTTCACTAAGATTTCACATGTACAAAAAGCATTACAAAAAGATGGCTTTTTTGTGATTTATGTGATATAATATTTGTATATCATATCTATTTAGAAGATATGTCTACTACACTATAACCGAAAACCTAAATATCTTCATAATCTTCTATTCCAGAATATTAATTCCTGGTTTAATCTTGTTTAAGGAGCTTAATCACATCAGTGCATACAATACTTAGCAAATACAGATGTATACACACTTGTCTTCATTTGATCATTCACATCTTCAGCTCACTTGACTTTCATACTCCATTACATCACAGAAACAGCTCTCAACATTTTTAGCTCTAGCTTATCATAAACTTTTAGAAGTTGATCATTTCTTAAAATACTCTACAATGTGAATGTTTTAGCTTTTTTCACATAATATTCTTCCCTTTAATAACATCACAACTTTAGCTATGTATTCACTTATAATTGTGTTTATTCACTCTATCCACATTCATCACAGCATGGATCATGTTCAATTCCCTACTATTCAAGGTGCTTAATAGATCAAGGACTTCAAGAACAGTCCCAATACATGTGCTAAATGAATAAAGGAAATATGCAGATGACTCTTGTAGTCTGCTGTTAGAAGTTGGCAAGAACCAAAACTATAGCTTTAATTTTCTAGTGTTTTCTTTACTTATCTTTTAATTATTATATATTATTCAAAGAATTGAGAGGTACTTCTTATTTGCTCAAAACAAATAAAATCAAAGAATTAAAGTTGAGTAATTTTTTTAAAGATTCCAATGAGAAAGCACAAACTTGGTTCCTATGAAAAGTAAGTACCTACCTGAGGAAGTTACTCCCATCTGAGGGATCAGCTGCTCCTCCCTGCAATTTTCACGGCCAGGAACTAATCTCTGGTATCTTGAAGGGTGAGGATTTCCATCAACATCAACCAAAAAAGGGGGAGGCATGAGATGAGGTGCCTGCTGAGTCTGTTCATCTAATACGAAATTGTTTGCATCACGGATAAGGGGCCGATAATCACTATGAAAGAACATCTGGTCTGCTATCTATAAAAGACCAGAAAAATAAATCTTATGATAAAATTCTATTAATACTTCTAATAAAAACTAAACATTGTACTACAAATACGGTATCAAGTAACAATTTAAGAGAATTAATTTGAAAGAATATTCTAGGCCTGAGGGTGTAAGCACAGTGGAGTACATCATGAAGTCCTGGATTTCATTCCTAGCATGAAAAAGTTTGGTAGAAGCAAGCAAACAAAAAAAATTTTTTTCTTATTAAATTAAATGTAAAGTAAACTTTATATTTTCTACCCTGACTTCTATGATAAGAAAAGTTACCGCTTTCAGATGTTTGGAGCCAGAACCCAAGTTGCCCTCATTTCAATCCAGACACAAATCATTCAATGGTATTTTTCATAGATATACCACATTTTATCTTAAATCTATAGGTCTATGTTCAGCCTGACTCTCATGCATGCTGTATCAGAGAGGTACAGTCTAAGGTTCATGTATTAATAACAACAACAACAACGATAGGACAAGATCTTCTAAGCCTAAGCTTTTTCTCTCAAATATCTGAAGTATACAATCAACATAAATCATTATATCTGTAACTCCAAAATTTCATTGGTTAATTTGGAATGTATTAAACTAAATTACTATTCATTATTAATACCATAAGCTTTATGCAAATCCACCACAAAAAATTCAATTATTTTTGTTACTGATCCTAAAGGATCTTCAGTAACATTAGGTCACATTTTTTTTTGAAAATCATATAAAAACCAGATTTATAAACTATACAAAAGTGTATTGTATGTAACAGTGAACACAATTTCAAAACGCCCATTTATGCATAACATTTTCTACTCCAAGCTTAGATATCCCAAGTTAAGAATTCAAATGGAGATTTTTCTCATGACTGTTAAATATTAAGGACTATTTAATTACAGAAAAGTAAGATTTACAGCTCTTCTCTTCACCCAACTTTTAAGAAGCTCAAGTGTCCATATTATTTAAAACATAATATTCAAAGCTTTCTGATTTAAAAATCTTCATTCTCATACAATCCAATAATTTAAAAACTTAAGCACACATGGATTAAAAATAGAGAAGTGATGTATATTTGTCATACTCTACCTTGTCATACTTGCTGCTGGACCCAAAACCAAAAATTAAAAGGTGTCCATGAGAGTCTGTACATGCAAAATGCTGACCATCAGGAGAGCATTTGCAGTCAAATACTGCACCATGTCCTTGGCCTTCAATCTGAAACATATTTAACCAACAATCAGAAAACTGCCATTCACAAATTAAAAACTGGTGCTACTTTTACTAGAATTTATGATAAAAGATTTATACATTCTAATTAAAGGAAGGTTAAGTATAACAAGCAGAGTACAATAATAAAATCTGTAAAAGTTCAGGAAAGGTGCCTTGAAAAACAACGAATTCTATCCACAGACCAGACCAGACACAATTCAGGAAATAAAAGAACACCAATCTCTCCCACCCATAGTATTCTGTTGCACATTTTTAACCCAGATTTAAAACGTAATTGAACCATACATTCCACCTCTATCCATTCATTCAAGCCCTTTCTGCAAAGGCTAACAACATGAGCAACGATAGCACTTTGGGGGAGGGAGGGGGAGTAACTCTTACAAGTAGTCAGAGATCACTGCTTACAAGACACTAAATCTTACTCTGTTTGGTAATAAACTCCCTATGATCAGACTCATCTTTTAAATGGTGAATTTTAAAGGTTAAAGAAAAGGTTTTTTTTACCTGATAACTGTTTTCTGTTTTCCAGTTCCATTAATCCAGAACGAATGGATTTCTCCCTGCAACCTGTCAATCAAACAGAGGTGGCCAATCACCACTCTGAATTTTTTGCTCTCAGTGCTTCTTCAAGCTATGTTCCAGTTGAAAACTTCTTTAGCAGTGTTCTGAAAGAGGTAAAAATTCTACCCTATCTAAAGCACAGCTAGGGGCTGAATTTCAGAAACAACTAAAATAGGGAGTTCACTCCCTAACAAATAGTAACTAAGGATGATTTCAACAAATATGATTGGATTTCTGGATTAGCAGAATCGGAACACACACACATTATCAGGTAAGAAATACCTCCTTTCTGTTCCGGTATCCACTGATCTAGAACAAATTGAGCTTAATTAGTTACATCCTAGGAAATGCTTAGAAAGAAAGAAAGAAGTGGTAACTTCGCGTTAAAAAATTTCATATGAGGATGGATGAATAGTTCACCAAACACAGGAGTTAAAATTACAGAAGAAGATAGATTCCCAAGAAGCCAAACAACTAGGTGAAAAGAGAAAATATTACTGTTTAAACAGGAAGGATTCTACAAAAGAAGTTAATATCCTATTGCAGATAGGATGGCCTCAAAAAGACAACTTTTCCATAATAGTACTTATTTATTAATGTTGCTTAAGATGGTAAAAAAGAAAAGAGTAACTTTCCATAAAATAGAATCATATTAAAGAAAACTAGAAAACTTGTCTCATGTCTAATAAAAAAAATCTTACCATGTAAGCAAGGAAATGAATCATTAAGAAAATAAGACAGTTTCTTAGGCATAAAGAAACTTGGAGGATGAAAAGAAAGGAGAGGAAAGTAGGCATACAACACCAAGGTTGACTTTAGAATCATCCAAAAACAAGAAAAGACAACTATTCCACATTAGCCTAAGAAATCAGTAGCCATATCTTTTAGAATATGCAAAAACTGAAATGTCAGAATCATATTTTTAATGTTCAACGCTTCTCTAGCAAATGAAACATACACATTGTTATAAATAACCACAAAGGCAAAGTTCATGCTTTAAAGAATTTTACATCAAAAATGTAAAATTAAAGAAAATGCCTCAGCCATGCATAGATGCTTTCTTAATTCACTCAAAATTTCCAAAAAACATAAAGCAAAAAGCAACTATTTTATAAATGTTTCTAGAGCTGTAATTATGAAATGTCAATAGCATAAAGTATAGCTGGGACATGGCAATGAGCACAGCATCCTTTCTGGGGTGTTTTTCAACCTTTATCCCTACTTTACTTTTTGGAGGGAGGGAGGGAGGGAGAGAGGGAGGATCATACACCCCTGCAGTTTATCAATCAATGTAGCTGCACTGACTGTATAGTTCCTGAAGAGTATTTTTAGAGTTGGACTTTATAGAGGCCTAAAAATCCTAACAGAAATATAATGATGTGTCCTAGAGAACACAAACCACTACGATTTTCTTAGTGAAAATGTTTATCTTAACAGTGACTTTTATATGAAGAAAATTAGAGTTAAATTAATAACAGTAAAAGAACATGATTTTATTATTACATTATCAAAGAAGGCATTAAAAAATTTACTAAAAGAACAAGAGGATTTTATTGTCTTTAGTTCTGACGTAAGTCTGAGGTAATTGAAGCTGGCCTTAAATTCCTGTTTCCACCTCCCAAGTGATGTGATTAAAAGCAAATGTCAACTCAGCTTAAAAGACCAAGTTTGGATGTATTTGGTACATCAGTGGTAAAGGACTAGCCAAATGTTAATTTTTATGAATGGGCCCTCAAATGCAAATTAGGTTGTCTAAGCAGATAATGATGTAACATAGAAAAATATTTTACTTACTAATTAAATGTATTATAGCCATCTGTATGAATATTATGACTAAGAAGGCCAACCAGAAAAGAAAGTCACATGTTTCTCTCTGAAAATACCACCATCTTTTTAAACCACTCAAAAAACATGGCCTGGAGAGATGGCTCAGAGTTTGAGGACACTTGCTTGCAGAGCCTGTCAGCCTGAGTTCAATTCCCCAGTATCCAGATAAAAAGCTAGATGCACAAAATGGCATATGGACCTGGAGCTCATTTGTGGTGGCAGAAGGCCCCAATATGGCCATCCTCTCTATTTCTTCTTTAATTTCTCTCAAATCAATAAATCAATATTTAAAACATGAGTCAAAAACTTATAGGAAAAATATAGTAATGAAAGCACTATTTAAAATTTAATAATTCATAAGGTTTAATAAAACCAGTGAGTTTTATGTGTACTGTCCCTAATGAAATCAAGTATGTGTACTGTAATTGTTTTAGACATATATAAAGTCCATGTAACTCATATACATTAAGCAACACAAAAGAATAGCTAAAATAATCTGAGATAGCATTTACCAAGAATGGCAAAAAATGTCAAAAGGAGAAAGTTTTTCTTAAAAAAAGACATACTCAGGAATTTTATATATATAGTTTGTTTTTGTTTTTTGAGGTAGGGTCTTGCTCTGGCCTAGGCTGCCTAGAAATTCACTATGTAGTCTCATGTGACATTGAACTCATGGTGATCCTCCTGCCTCTGCCTTCCAAGTGCTGGGACTAAAGGCCTACGCCCCCATGCCTGGCTGACATTTTGTTTTTGAAAGCAGGAGAGGGTGACACCTCTTTTAAATGAGGGCTCCCTCATTTAAAAACTCAGTTTAATAAATTCTACCAGCATTTGTGAGAAATGAGTACTCTGACCCTGTTTATAACTTGGAGATTTAATTAAACTTTAAAATCATTCCTTAAAATCAGTACAAAAATGTGTAAAAGTTTTTAAAAGCTTTGGTTATGAAGGCATTATATTTATGGGAGAACACACACAACTTCTAATCATTTTGTGAAGGAAAGGATGAAAGGAAATGGACGTATAAGGTCTAAGGTCAAAAAGAACTCTTGGCTAGTCATAGGCAAATCTCACATCTTTCTGTAATGATGAACAATGATATGAAGGGTAAACCCTATTCCATTATAAAATCCTGATGTTCTGGAAGGCTTTTTCAAAGAACTAGGCAAATCTAGAGCTAGACCACATTAGAAGAACTAAAATATATTATCAGAAGCATAACATCTCATTATTTCAATTATGAGGAAGGAAAATAAATAGATCTACCTGTGAGAAAAATGTATTTCTTGAAGATCTTAATATAAAGCACAAAGAATAAGTAAATGAGCTATCTCAGAACTGTCCCATTATAAAATTATTTCAATTCCAGGACAGGGCTACTTTGCTTTGCTCTTTAAAAAAAAACAAGGGAGCATCTTACTTAGAAAATATTGCAAATTTAAAATTATGCATCTTTTGTAACAACTGACTCATACAACAAAACAACTGGGAATTTGTACAATAATTATCCTTAGAAAAATTCAGGGGTATGGGGAAAAAAGAATGTATGCTACATACTGAACAAAGACACTAATATGCATGTTTAAATATATGATTTGGAGGCTGAAAAGACGGATCAGCAGTTAAAAGTGCTTTCTTGCAAAGCCTAACTGCCTGGGTTCGATTCCCTAGCACCCTGGCAAAGCTAGATGCACAAAGTGGTGAATACATCTGGAGATCATCTGCAGAGGCAAGAGGCCCTGAAGAACCCATTTTTTCCCTCTCTCTTTGCAAATAAATAAAAAAAAATTTTCAAAAAAATATGATTTGGCTGCCTTCCAATCATTGCTATAGCTTTATATAAACAACCCAACTTGCAGTAGTACAGGGGTCATCATTTACTTAATGATTATTTAATAGTTCTATTTCCTTAATTTATCTTAACATTATTACATATAAACTAAGGATTTTTTTTTCTTTTGCTTATTTCAAAGGAGGATCTCACTCTAGTCCAGGCTGGTCTGGAGCTCACTCTGTAGTGAAATCATGGCAATCCTCCTACCTCTGGCTCCTGGGATTAAAGGCAAGTGCCACCATACCCAACTTTTTTTTAAGGGCAGTTATTTATTACAAGTGGTGCCAACATGAATTTATATAAAAAAGAAAGCTGCTGCAATATATAGTGCCTTAATAAAACCCTCAAATTACTGTATAAATGGATATAATAAAATATGAAGTTGATTGCTCTTTAATCTCTCCTCCCCCTCCCTTCTTCTCCCCCCCTCTCTCCTACAGTACACCTCGAGAGTCAGAGTATCTCCAGTGTCTCCACATAGGGCAGTCCATTAAAACAAACAAATCAAAGATGAACTAAAAAAAAAAAAAAAAAAAATCAGTTCTCTTAGATCTTTCCAATTTCAAGTTGAAAATGCCACTGCTGCCAACGTCACCCAGGATCAGGGTCTGCATGTAGGTTCTTGCCACTCTCCAGTCAGAAAACACCACGTAGTACACAAACTGTTTTCCTTCTGAAACTCTCTACTTTCGAATAACCAAAGTAGTCCTCCACACACTTAAAATACTACTGGTAGCAAGCAAATTCCACCTCACTTAGCTTTTGGGCGAGATTTAATCCAAATCATCAGAATGCTCACTGTTCTTTGGGTTTACAAGATTAACTGTGACCACTGTCAATGCCCCTCAGTGTATGCTTTTAATCTTATTACCCATTATTTCCACTGCGTGCTTCAAATAAACTTTCTCTATTTATGAACACGTGTTAACACTTTATGTTTTTCGTATTTGTAAGATTTGTCCTTTCTTACCGACTCAAATTATTTATGATTTATTTTTCAACACAAATTTATAATTCATTCTCTTCAAACATTTCTCAGACGGTCTAGTCTGAAATGGTGGTTATTATCTTTAGATACAGCAAATGTCTGTTCTAGCATGTAATGCTCTCATATGCAACTATTCAATATTTATCTTGTCAAGTATGTTTTAATCCCCAGTTTAACTGTGAACTTGCTAGAATAGCCATGTCTTCATCATTCAAGTGCTCACATTTTGTGCTAAACAAAATGAGCATTACTAATCAAAATGTCAACTGCATGTTTATGTTCTTCAAAATTTCACATACTTTCATGTATGACTATCAAATCTTAACAATTTTGTGACAGTGAGTAACAGACTTTGTCAAAGAATTATTACATAAAAGTCAATGATAATATAAAATATATTATAACTAGCTGGAGACTCATTTATGGCAACAAAAATTATGATACATTTTTGATAGCAAGATATACATGAAAAAGAATATAAAGAACCTTGCAAACTAAAAAGCGATAATAACTATCAGAAACTTGAAGATAATTCCTTACTCAGAGACAATGAAACAAAGACTAGAAGCATTCAAAGTTCTTTTTAACACAGAAAATACAGATATGTGACATTCTTATTAGATGGCAAGGTAGAAAAGAGTATTGAAATTCTGAATCACAGGACACAGGATGATATGAACTTTTATCTATTTTGATTCTCTTTCCTAGATACATGCATCTAAAATCATCTGAAACCAAAATACAGGTCACACTGAGAACATGCTAATAGCAGAAGTATGCATGTGCAAAAATTCTGAGTGGTTTATTGGTAGCCTCTGCTTATTTGGAACGTTACAAGGAGAAATATATTGTTCTGGATTAGTGGACACTGGAACATTTTGCAAAAACACTTTAAGAAAAGTTAAAACGACAATTAAAAATAAGGAAAACTTCAGTTAAATAAAAACTGTTATTTGAAATTTACCCATGAAACAAAAGCACAGCTAAAATCAAAATCAGTAAAAACACTTTGTAACAAGAGCTATACTATATTCTTCAATTAAAATCAAAACCAGAGAGGAAGCAATGAACTATATATATAGCTTTGCATAACATGACAAATTCTAAGATATGGAAAAATTAATAAAACAGGTTTCCAGAGAAAGGAAACAGAAAGAGCACAAGAGACATGAGTAAAAAAATCTACTAACATGGGGGGGGTCTATAAACCAATGCTAAACAACTTTTACTTACTATCTAATATTAAAATGGTCAACTATTAAGAAATGTGAAAGTACCTTTTTTATCTTCTTAAATCAATATTCACTTAATTAAATTTGTGGCTAAATCTTAATTGTACAGAAGGATAATTTAATAGGAAAACAAGATCCACAAAACTGTTTTAAAAAGCATTTACACTTTTAGTAAACTTCTAAAGCTACCTGCTTCTCTTCTAGGAACAGGAATACTACAAAGCCGCAAATGTCAAGCTAGCAGAGTGAGCATATATTTGAAGTTATTTCTTCAAATAACCTATCTGCCTTTTAGCACTTAATTGTACTTTAGATGCTTTATAATTTCAAAAATACATCAGGATGATGCTGTCTTTGTGCCAATGCCAACACAAATATGGGCTTGCTATTCTTAATATACTGTACATAATTCAGTGAAATATCCACATATGTGTTACTTTCCCTGACTCCTTAAACTATGTAGAGTGCTCAGCTAAAACACAAGTGAAGTGCAGAATGATGTAAAGAACTAAAAACAACTTATGCACAATGTCTTAAGGCTTCAAGTTCTGTCTACCATTCTCAGTCACTGACAGAAATAGAAGGGAGGAGGAAGAAGAAAATAGGAATAAAGATTTCTTCCTAATCAATGCTCTTGAAATTTGAAAACTATTTGTAGTTAAAGGTGAGAAAAGAGAGGAATGGTACAAGGAATGCCCCGTGTCTGATCTTTTGCAGCATCATGCCACGTGTCTAATTAGGACAACAAGCCTGCTTCACAGCTGCTTTTCCCAGTGCCTGCTTCACAGCTGCTTTTATTACTCAGCTCCTCAAAGAAGCAAGCAAGTCAGGACTAGCATTATGAAAAACAAGCCGTTATTTTTTATGAAGAATACTGCTAGCAAGTTAGAAATTCACTTAGAAGATCCTGAAATTAGGAAATTATGTAAGGACTAAAGAAACTAAGTATCTTTATCTGGATTCTCAGCCTCAAACTTTTTATTTTTGTTTACCAATTAAATAGTGCTAAAATAAAAAGTATAAGAAATTTTCTTTTTTAAGTTTAGGCTTCATACAAAGAGTACTTTTTTAAATGGTAACTACTGGTATAATATTACAATATTACCATCTCATAGTATGATGAAGGATTTAGAATTACCAAAATATAAGTAGTATATTTCAAACATAAGCATTTTAAAAATTCATTTTTCACCTGAAAATCTTTAGTTATACAGGACTTTTGACTATTTATAGATTTCAAGAACAGAATTTTAATTTTCCAAAATATAAAGTATGCAAAACCCTAAATATCCATTAACACTGTATTTTTACATGAATTCATTATCTGTCATAAAAATATAAATTTAAATGGGAGGTTCAATTTTTGCAAAGCAGAATCATGTTGAAATAATATTTTCAAAATATATTGATAAAACCATAAAGGAGGAGTTGTTATTTTTATATTGTTTCGCAGTAAAGCCCAGTTGCCTCTCTATTAAAGAATCTATATATTGGCTACTTGCAATATAGTGAATTTATTATTCATTTTATAAGCTTTAATAACTTTTAAAATCCCTTGAAATAGTAAAATCTAAACTTTTACCATTTCTCTCTAAAAATACTCCTAGAAACTGCTCATCCTCAAATTCTCCAAAGTAGGATGACTAGACTTCCTACATAAGCTCAAACACACTAAATTCAACTGTGCTTTATGCTAAGTACAACTTTGCATCAGGGATAGAATATGGACTTTTCAAAGTCCTGGGGAATCTAATTACTTCAAACATTTGATTATTATCTATACAGTGCTCAATAATGATAACCTGTTTTCACAGGTGCAATGTTGGGCTCTTGTCTACCATCTGCTCATATATGAAACAAGGCATGAGATGAACAGATGAGTGAAAGAACAACACAAATAACAGATAAAGTAAAGTTAATACCACTATAAACATTTCTAACCCCTAGACATATCACTAACTGGGTACAAATGAAAGTTAGGTATACAATGACATTTAAACAACAACAACAAAAAAGAAAAATCAACAACCAACAATCATGAGTATATTTAACATTGAAACCACATAAACAGGGCTAGGAAGATGGCTCAGCTTGTTAAGTGCTTGCCACAGAAGCATGAGAATAAGTCTGGATCCCTAGGGCTTGCTAGATACTTAGCATAGTCAAATTGTTGAGCTCCAGGTTCAGTGAGATCCTATCTCAAAAAATACGGCAAGAAGCAACTTGAGAAAGATAGCTGTCATCAACCCCTGGCCTCCACAAGCACACATGTGTGCACACACACCTGTACCCACACACACAGACACGCATCCAAGGACAAAGAGCATGGAATGAAAGGTCAATTGCCAATACAGCAGATGTGTGAACAAGGCAAGCCTGGGCAAAGTACTTTATCTTTGTAATGTAAAATACTTCTATTCACAAAAATCAGAAATAAATTTTACCCAAATTATACAATGTTTTTATGAGCCCCAAATGAGTATTAAAAATCATTCAAAAAAATTAAAGGAAATGTCATTTTAATTAGAGAGATAACATGTACTCATTTTCTGTTTTTTTTTTTTTTAATGCAAGTTTTGTTTTGTTTTTAAATCCTTTTGAGTTTCTGGTTTTTGTTTCTTAGTTTGAAGACTCTACTTATTAAAGAACTGTTTTTTTCTACTGGTCTTTAGAGGTTTTTTGTTATCCATAGACAGAACAGAAAAATGTCCTTACCTAAAACTCTAATTAAACAAAAAAAATTTAGGGGGAAGGGGATTTTTCAGATAGGGTCTCATGTAGCCCAAGCTGGCCTATAACTCATGATGTAACCAAGAATGACCATGAAATTCTGATTCTACTATCTTCATCTCTACCAAATGCTAGGATTAGAGATGTGCCATCACATCAAGCCTCAAAAAATAACTTTTAAAGTAGTTAAGTAATATCTAATTTCAAAGAGTACTCGATGGACCATGGCTGAATTCTAATCACATCACTAATTTGTAATGGCCTACAAACAAATAACAATAACCTGAAGAGGCTGCAATTTTTCTCCACTGAAACTCTAGAATCAATGTCAGTGTTACCAACTTACCTGATAAGGGAAAGTTCACCTTTATAACTGAAAGGTATAATCAGGATTCAATTATGAGAGAGAACTTTCCCTTTATACACTGTACCATTTTAAGAATGTTTCTTGAAAATATGAAATTACTAAGTGCAGCCACTAATACATGTATAGTCCACAATTGTCTTTAAGCTGTTAAAACTAAGAAATAACGGAATTCCTTATTCAACTGAGATGTTCTAAAACGAAATATGAAGATAGAAAAAGGAAAAACTTTACCAGCATATTCAAGAATTCTCTTTTTTGAAATAAAACTCTATATAATCACAAAGGAAATCCATTCATCATTAACAGCTGTACCCCAAATTAGTACCACTTTCAGAAAAAAATGAGAATTTCACAACTCTTATTTCTTATGTACACTATGGCACAGCTGCAATGAGAGCCAAAGGTAATTATTTCAGTAATAAAATTCCATTTTATTTCTTGCTTACTATAAAGAGCTTCACTTTATGTACAATGTTCACATTCATGTATTTTTTTTTATGTTCAAGAAGAGAGAGGGAGCGAAAGGGAGAGAGGGAGGGAGGGAAGAAGAGAGAAAGAGCGAGGGGGGGGGGGGAGAGAATGCACCAGGGCCACCACCTTGTGGGTCTGGCTTATGTGGGTCCTGGGGAATTGAACCTGGGGCCTTAGGCACTGGAGGCAAGTGCCTTTAACCGCTGAGCCATCTCTCCAGCCCCATGTATTTTTTCATAAACCATTAACGATTTAAAAATACTTTGGAGTGTGTGGTACTGAAAGGATCAAGCTCAGGATCTTCCACCTGTTCTAAGTATGCATTCGACCACTGAGAGCTAAGTCCCCAGCCTGAAAATAAGCTAAGTGAAATAATCTATTCTGCAAAATAATTCTAACCATACGCCTATTATTATACAGATTTACGATTCATTTTATTTTCTGTGTGTTTATTTGCAAGCAGAGAGAGGAGAGAAAGAAAGAGAGATTTTAACTGTGAGTATGGGGATGCCAGGACCTCTTGCCACTCTGCAGTACACCAAAGTACTGGGGAAATGAACCCGGGTTGTTAGGCTTTGCAGCAAGCACTTTTAACTGCTGAGCCAGCTCCCCGGTCCCTTATGTTTTAAAATAATCTGAACATGTTAAAAATAGTAGAAAATATGTGTCTTTCTTTGAATGGTGTCCCAAGTATATATTAAGTAGTTTTTTTGTTTGTTTTCTAATATGACTACATACACTACAGTGTTAGAGAGAACTCTAACACTGCTTGTTAAGCAATATGTGATATTAAACAAAATGTGCTAAAATCATGAAATTGAGTGTGCAACCAAAGGGTCATGTGCCCAAATAAATATCTAATACACTACAAATGGATCAAAAATCAAGAATGTTCTCCTTCTTTGACTTTAATTTTAAAATCTGTATACTTCAATGGAATTATGTTGCCCTAGGAAAGTGCTAATATAATGAAAATATTTATTCAAAATTTATTAACATGGGTTTTCTTACCTATATTATATTTCATTCCTATGAATTTCTGGTCAATATTTCATTTCTAAAGCTAAACTAAAGTAAAATTAAACCAGTTATCACATGATAGGGACTGTAATATGCATCATAAATTTGGTTTTAAATTTAAGCACCTCAATAGATATGGAATACATAATTCCTTACTGGTAGTAATTTATTGACAAAGTTATGGAGTTTTAAATGGATTTCGCTTGTGATATGCAGAGTGCCTTAGTCAAAAAAAAAAAAAAGCAAATCTTTAAAAGGTATAAAACAAAAGATTGATGTAATTACCATATTGAAATAAGATCGAATTTTGACTCCTCTTGCTAGATCCCACACGATCACATTCCCATCATGGCCAGCAGAAAAGAGAACTCTTGGATCGAACGGATGTGGCTCAAGGACAAACACCTCATCTTCATGACCCTAAAATTGTTGCAGTATCAAAGGGTTTATAAATACAACTAAAAACCAGCACAGCAATATTTCTAGAAATTAATTTATAAGAATTATTAAACTGGCAAAAATCTTCAAACACAACAATGTATAAATAATAATGACCTTCACTAATAGCACTGTCTAGGGCTCAAGTATCATTAATGACAAATGGTAATACTGTTAATGCACTCCTACACACCAAACACAATGCCTCTCCAAGCCAACCCTGTTTAATAGCAGTTCTAAATTATTCCCCGTCATCCACAAAGTTCTGTTGACTTCACAAGAAATAGCTTTTAAATGACTTTAGACTTGATTCTTTAATGAAGATTACATTCTACAAGCGGCTTTAGTAACACAAGACATCTTTGTCCTCACCATTAAGACATGAATAAGTTGGCCAGTGTAAGAATTCCAAACTTTCAGAGTCATGTTGTTAACTGCAGTTATAACTGTGTTGTCATGTCGGTCCCAAGCTACCATAGTTACTTTCATTTTTGTGATTTTATCTTCTATTCCTTGAAGGTTTTGGCTGAAAAATACATTTATTTATACTAACTTTATTAGAAGCAAGATGAAGCTAAAAATGTGAATCATTTTAACTTATATTTTACACTTATTAAGAGATAACTTTAACTTTACAGTAATTAAAAATAGACTGAGTTGACACAATAATGGCAAAAGTCATTGCAGAGTCACAAAATGCAGCGACTTTCCAGGGCTTTCATACCACTAAGTCTAGAACAGACGCCCTGCTCTAACTATGGAGACCCACAAGGTCCGGCAACACTTTCTTATCTTTTAACTTTGATGTTGCATCCAACATGTATTAAAATTGACCTTAGCTGGAGAAAGTTTAAAAAAAAGAAAAAAAGCTGGGTATGAAAAATCATCCCTTTGAGGGCTAGATATGTCGCTCATTTGGTAGATCCTTGCCTGGCATACATGAAGCCATCCAGCGTAGAGCATAAACCAGACAGGCAGTTGGAGGCAGGATGATCAAAATTCAAGATCATCGTCAGCAACATAGTAAGTTTAAGGCCAACCAAGACTACCTGGGACAGTCTCAAAAAACAAAACAACAAACAAGTCCCTCTGGGATAGATAAAACATTATTATTATTTTTTTAATTTTAAATGTTCAGTGCTATAACAAATATACTTTTATCAAAACTGAACTAAGGGCTGGAGAGATGGCTCAGCGAGCAGTTAAGGCACTTGCCTCCAGTGCCTAAGGCCCTGGGTTCAATTCCCTAGAACCCACATAAAGCCAGACCCACAAAGGTGGTGTCCCTGGTGCTCTCTGTCTCTGTCTCACTCTCTCTGTATCTCTCTGCCTGAAAATGAATAAATAAAATACTAAAAACCTGTTTCAACAGGTCTTATCACAATGAAACAGTGTGTAAAAACGACTGTTCATTCTTCAGTAACTCCTTAAATTCTGCAGAAGTTTAAACATGGCATATCACTTTATTCATCAAGAACCAAGTCAACGAACAATACAACATAAAAAATAATCAATGTAGGCCGGGCGTGGTGGCGCACGCCTTTAATCCCAGCAGAGGTAGGAGGCAGAGGTAGGAGGATTGCCGTGAGTTCAAGGCCACCCTGAGATTACATAGTGAATTCCAGGTCAGCAAGGACTAGAGCGAGACCCTACCTCGAACCCCCCCCGCCCAAAAAAAAAACTATGTACTTCAAATTTCATCTCTTACCCTGCTGGACGAGTAGCCATATCCAATAAAATGCTCTTCCATTCTCTTCGCTTAAATTGCCAAATACGCGCTGTTCCGTCACGACTACCACTTACAAACCTGTATCCAAGGAGCCCAATTCCCCAAAGGAAAAATTACATAGGCTTGATTAAAATGCACCTTTCCTAAAATTCTATTTTAAAAGACAGCATTCATTTTTATTTACACAACATTCCAATATGATAGAAATTATTTTCTTAGTTACCCATAAATCTTTAAGAACTGAAAGTCTATGACATTTTTATATAAACACACACACACATTTTAAGCTTCATAAATTGGTCCCGAAAATAGTATTTAAAAGTGATTCAAAGCTACCTTAAAAATAGTAAATATTTTCCAACAAAATACAAGATCACTTTATGGGGGGGGGGGGTCGAGGTAGGGTCTTACTCTAGCCCAGGCTCAGATTGGTCTCAAACTCACGGTGATCCTCCTACCTCTGCCTCCTCCAAGTGCTGGGATTAAAGGCATGTAAAACAATGCCCGACTAAGATAACATTGTATCATCTATAAACAAGTATGATTCAAATACTAAACAATGCTTTTCCAATTTTGAACAATATCTGTACTTGATATAGAGGAAAGATGCAAGTTAGATTTTTAAAAGATCCTATTACTATATGGGGCAATGATCTCAACAGAGAATTCACAGGAGGAAACACAAATGGCCAATTCTCATCTAAGAAAGTGTTCACCATCCTTAATCATCAGGGAAATGCAAACCAAAACAAATAAGATTCTACCTTACTCCAGTTACAATGGCAATCATTTACAAATCCACCAACAATAGAGGCTGGCAAGGATACAGGGGACGAGGGAACCCTCATTCAAGATCATCGTCCCATGGGTAAAAGTCCCATGAATAGAATTGGGAGGAAGCCTAAACCCAAGAAAAATTGCTCAGGCCTGCAATTCCCTGTCAGTCATTGGTTACTTCTCACACTGAGCTGCTGATGCTGATCAAAGAGACCCACCAGGTCCCCAAATCAAGACAGGCTTTTATCAAAGCTCTTGAGTATCTGCCCCAGGGCAAAAGTTAAGACCTATTGCTGAAGAAACTAGTGTCTGTCACACAGCACCAAGAGACCCTGCTAGATCCAGAATGGTAACCAGCTCCCAGATGATACCACATGTAGTGCTGGAAGGCATTATATGAGCTTCCAGGGGAAACTGGTCAATGATATTTGGAAAAAACAGAGGCTAATGAAATACAATACAGACTGATGTCACGAGAATGCTGAAAACACTGCTACATGGAAGAGACCAGCAAGTCAAGAAGTGCTCATCTCTGCAATAATGGCGCTAAGCCTAGGAGGGTAATCACCAGTTACTCATTGACTAAGAGATCCTCTCAGTGGCAAGGAACCCTTAACTGGAACTGGGATCCATGCAAAATCCCCCGGGGAATCTGGACTCCAAGGGGAAATTCCCACTAACCAGAGATCTACAAAGAGATTACACCCATTAGAGTCTTGCCAAATTAACAATGCTTGTCTCATTTAACCTACACTAATGGAGATTCTGTTTGTATTTTTCAGAAGGCAGCCACCAACAAGACACAGGATGATGGCTGATATCCTGGCAGGAGATGAACCACCCCAGGCCTATCATACAGGGCCCAAATGAAACCTATGAGAAACAAGTGGCAAGATAAACAACAAGAGACCTACCACCACAGCCAAGTCAAATAACCTATGAAAGGACAATGGAAACAGTCACCAAAGATACCCAACATAATCCAAAGTCCAGAGAAACTTAAGATCTCAACAATAAAGCAAACTTAAAACTCACCCACCACGACTCAGGGAACTGAGCAGAAGAGGGGGCGGAAAGATGGTAAGAACCATGGTGGGGTAGAATATCCAGTTATTGCCCCCCTCAGCAACAACACACTAAGGAGAAAAAAAATAAGGCTACCTCTTATGCAATTCATAGTCCCCTGCCCCATGGACTGATCCGTACCGAAGAGGGTCCCCAGTGGATTGAGAACAGGGAGGAGAGAAATGGGGTACCATCATATAAGATATGCTCATACAATGTAGCTTGTATTTTAACAAAAGATGTTTTAAAAAATCCTATTACTAAAAAAGCATGCAAATAAATATTGCAAATAAGATATAAAAACATGTTTTAATGTCTCAGAAAAAAAGGCTCTATTTACTGGGACAAGACCTTTATATTAGGTAACTAATCTCTACACAACTTGAAATCTAATAGAATAATCATTTTGTCATTTTAAAATTAGAAATAAATTAGACAAACATATTTTACCTGTTACTAGTGTTGGAAAACTGGATACTGTCAACTTTGTCCTATATATAAACAGATTAAAAAAAAGCAGAGGCTGAAGATGAACTGTTAAGACTCATTTAAATTATACTCATTCAATTCTTTGTACCAATACTTACAGTATGAAATTCCAATTCTGATATTTTCTCTGGCTGACCTGATCCAAAAAAGTAAACTCTAATAATATGGTCAGTGCTTCCTGTGGCCAGAAACATCCCACCTATGAAGAATAACAGCACATATTCATGAGTAAAACCCAACTTTAAAAACATACTACTTCTGCTGCTGACAGTCTTGTCTCTTTTCCCATCTATCAAAGCCCTTATCAAACCTTTGAGCTCAAACTCCTTCAGATAACTTGCCTTTATGAATACTGTTAGTCAAATGAGCCAACTCCTCCCAAGTTCACTAAGATTTTGTTGTAAGACTTACGTTCTATGTTGCATTACTTATTGTATATGAAATTTTCGTCTTAGGACAGGTTGCTGACACACCCTTTTAGTCCCAGCAACCATCATTGAGAGTTTAAGGCCAGCCTGGGGCTAAAGAGTGAGTTCCAAGTCAGCTGGGTTAGAATGAATGATACCCATGTCTCCAAAAGTAAATAAGCAATATTTAATTTTTTTATTTTAATCTTGAGAGCAATAATGTGTCATGCTTCATATGATAAAATATTTAAGTGTTTTGGCTAGATTATCCACTCTCTAGACCGTTATAAACAATGTATCTTTGAAAGTGTTCCAGATGATTAGAGATAAGCGACTAGCCTAGATCTGTGTTACTGCTAGAAGGGGCAGTCTTTATGGCAACAGAATTAAAAATTTTTAAATTCTTGATTTTGGCAAAAGCAGATTCAATTCAGTTTACTATTCCTTACTACAGTTAATGTGATCTTCAATTACTAAATTAGTAAAGTTCAAAAATGGATAGACAGGTATTGGAAACATTATATGTTTGTCATGGTTTGATCCAGGTGTCCCCCACAAAGAAATGAATGTGTTCTCAGCGATCGATCCTCAGCTGATGGCAGTTCGGGAATTAGAACCTTGCTAGAGCTGTGTTGTTAGGGGCATGTTTATGGGGTTATAAGCCAGCTTCCCCTTGCCAGTATTTGGCACACTTTCCTGCCGCTATTTCCAGTGCTGTGGTGAAGGTGATGTCCACCCCTCTAATCATGCCATCGTTTTCCCTGCCAGGATGGAGTCTCCCCTCAAGTCCATAAGTCAAATAAACCCATTCCTCCCCAAGCCGCTTTGCTTGGGTTCTTTCCACGTAGCAGCTAGAAAGCTGACCGCAACAATGTTCAATCATCACATTTAATTATTAAATTATTATTATTATTGGTTTTTTGAGGTAGGGTCTCACTCTAGCCCAGGCTGACCAGGAATTCACTATGTAGTCTCAGGGCGGCCTTGAACTCATGGCAATCCTCCTACCTCTGCCTCCCAAGTGCTGGGATTAAAGGCGTGAGCCACCACGCCCGGCTTATTATTTACTTTTTTTTAATGAAGTCATTTTGAATACTCAGCCCTAAAATCTACAAAACTTAGAATATAACCACTGTTATATAGCTACTTTTGAAAGAGAAAACTGGAGCAAATTAAGTATGTACAGCCGGGCGTGGTGGCGCACACCTTTAATCCCAGCACTCCCAGCACTCGGGAGGCAGATGTAGGAGGTTTGACATGAGTTCAAGGTCACCCTGAGACTACATAGTGAATTCCAGGTCAGCCTGGGCAAGAGTGAGACCCTACCTCAAAAAACCAAAATAATAATAATTAATAATAAATAAATAAGTACAAATAACAGATATATTTATGAACATCTCCAAAATCTATGAAATCATAACTGATAATTAAAATGTCTTCTCCCAATGAGACAGCAAAGCAACATGTAAAGCTGATTTGTTAATTTCAATTTTGCAGCCATTTTTTCTAACTAGAGCAGTATGGGACTTCTAAAGAAGTATCGATGTGATCATTTAATACCAGCAAAGTGAAACATTCAACATCAATTTCTTACTCTTTTCAAAGTTTTACTTATTTAGTGTGTGTGCATGCATCTGCATAAATCTTCCTGTGGGTGTAAATGTGCCATGACAGGTGTGCGAAGGTCAGAGGACCACTTCGGAATTAAACCTTGCCTTCCCATCCTGGTTAAGATAGTCTATTGACTGCTTCTTTCACAAGTTTCTAGAAAATTCCATCTCTGCCTCCCTTCTAAACTTGTTGCGATTACAGAAACCTATGAGAGGGCTGGGGATCCAAAGTCAGTTACCCAATAGTTTTGCTGTGAGTGCTTTTTCCACTGAATCCACTCAGCCACCAATTTTTCATTTTTTGCTTATTTATTATCTCTGGCATATGAATGAGAATATGATTTCTAATACAACAGAAAATATTTTCGATAATGTTATGTTTTTGAGGAAATGCTTTTGAACATACAACTTTTAAGTGAAAACCTAAGTGAGTAACCAATCTTACCAGCACTAAAGGAAGAACAGATCATTTGAACTCCAGGCCGAGGACGCTCTGTAAATTTTGCAGGTCTTGGACTATAATGGAAAAGAATACACAATCAAAAATATATAAAGGAGGGCTGGAGAGATGGCTCAGCAGTTAAGGCACTTGCCTCCAGTGCCTAAGGCTCCCAGTTCAATTCCCCAGGACCCACATAAGCCAGACCCACAAGGTGGTGGCTCTGGTGCTCTCTCTCTCTCTCTTTTCTCTCTCTGTATCTCTCTACTTGAAAAATGAATAAAATATTTTTTAAAAATATAAAGGAACAAGGAAAACCAGAACTAATTCATTAAAAAAAAAAATCATAGGAAAAATATAAGAAAAATAAGTATCAGGTGGCTACTTTCTTAAAAATAAATTCAAGATCAGCAGATGCAAAATTATAGTGAGATTTCATAGCAGCTCCAGATCAAAATCTGTAAATGGAATAACCCTAACACCACCGCCACACCAGACATTAACTATGAGTCATATTCACTTCTAATCAAATCAAGCAAGTCTCCATGTCTTTATATAGCAGAATAGAAACATGAAAATATATAAGAAAATAAGTTATCTATAAACATCAATACATTAGCAAAATTGCTGCATCTCTGTGGCTATTGTGTATCAATAACTAACCTTTTTCAGAGTAAGATAGTATATTAGTTCTTTTTAATTTCTAGGATGATATGATAAAGTAGATAAGCTTTTAGGATGGCAAGTTTGTAACAAAAACGTCTAAAGGTGGCTAGCTGACTATGTCCAATGGGCTATATTCAACTTATTTATATTGAATATATAACATTAAATAACATATACATTTTATAGTAATATTATTTGTTTATTCAACTATGTTGAAAAATAATGGCTTTCAGTTTTTGTGATAAAGAAAAAACAAATATAAACTATATTTGGTATATCAATTATACATTTTGAGCAGTAAGAAGTCTTTATTCATACAGAATATGTCATCAGATATTTGCTCATTTTTAAAAATTAGTATTTGTAAATTGCTTTTGTCATATTTTTCTTATTAACTCAGACTTTAAGTATGAGAAACCAGTTAAAGAAACATGTCTACAAAAGCATCCTTAAAACTCAAGCCTAAGAGGAAATCTACATCAAGTATAATTTTGTTAAATCAAAGTGAAATTATGAAGTGAATTAAATGTGCTCATTTCATACATTCTTATGTATTGCAGCCATAAATTTTTGGTACAAATGATCATATAAGTGCCAAACAACCATCTAATTAGAACTCACTTTCAGGTTATGCAAATAATTGTACTGAGTAACAAATTTAAACACTTTTCATTTTTTCAAGGGGAAAAATAACTACCAAAATTTTTTTTGAGTACATATTTGAAGAAATAAGTTTAAGAGGATCATGGTGAAGCTCAGACTTCCTGAGTTCAAGTTTTAGCACTGCCACCTATGAATGCTTCTGAACCTCAGTCTCGGCTGAAAAATGGGAGCAATGATAGACATGATCCCAGAGTTAGCATGGTTTTAATAAAGAGAATTTAGCACACTTAGCAAGTACTAGCATTGTTAACATTTTAGTTCTGTTCACTATGTTCTGCATAGTTTATTAATAAATAATGACTATTTTTATGGCAAAGAACCTTCTTAAGGGTTCAGAAGCAAGATGTTTTTGTATAGAAACAAAATCCTCAGAAAACAAGGTTAGAATTAAAAACTGTTTAACATTTTCTGTTCCTTCTGAATTTGAAAAAATTTTTAAATACTTTATTCATTTTCAAGCAGAGAAATACAGAGAGAGAGAGAGAGAGAGAGAGAGAGAGAGAGAGAGAGAGAGAGAGAGAGAATAAGAACGAACCCCCTTGTGGGTCTGACATATGTGGGTACTGGGGAATTGAACCCAGGGCCTTAGGCACCAGAGGCAAGTGCCTTAACTGCTAAGCCATCTCTCCAGCCCCAGAAAATTTCTAATCATTATTTTTCTCCCCTAATAAATCTGTGAAAAATGGACAGGCAAACAGGTTCACATAAAGGTAAAAATACTAATAGATAAATAAGAACTATTATTACTATCCACATCCATCAGAAAAATAACTATTATATATATGCCTATAAAGGCTATTAATTATTTAAAAGCAATTAAGGTGAAATCAATTAGCTTTGTCCAAAGAACTGTTTCTTAAATTGTAATCTTTTCAAAAGTGAAGAATACTTTTATTATGTTATTCAAGTTGCAGTGGTCCCCTGATGCTTTGCATTAAGAACCACTGTCCAGGATAAGTTTAAAACACATGCTTTGCATTGAACTTATGCTCTAAACACTGCTGTTTTCAAATAACAGAGATGTACATAAATTATTTTATGAAATCACTCAACTTGGGTAGACAATTTGTAAACAGAAAATTACTAATAGAATATATGTGCCCTTAAAGTGGGCAAAATGATCACCAAAGTGCCATGAAACTACTGGATAATTAGTTAACCATTCAAAGACACCAACAGAAAAAATACAGTTCTCACTTTCTCCTTATTACATTCTGTATTAGAAAGAGGTATATGGAAAGAGAGTGAATTTAGGCATGCCATGACCTCCTGCCTCTGCAAACAAACTCCAGATGCATTTGTCACTTTGTGCATCTGGCTTTATGTGGGTACTGGAAAATCAAATCCAGGCAGATAGGCTTTGCAAGTTAGAGCCTTTACCTGCTGAGCCATCTACCCAATCCTCCCCCTCCCTTAGTGCAATTATTTAAGAGGCCTGGTGTAAACTAGACATGGTGAATAACACCTGTAATGCTGTGCTTGTCAGGTGGCTAGCCTGAGCTATACAATGATTGTCCAGGCCAGCATAGTCAACAGTGAGAATCTATCTGAAGAACCTCTGAAAAAGGTGCAAAGATAGCACATACAGCACACTGTTCTTACAATGTTTGGAAATTTTTAGTTATGAGAAAGCTATGTAACCTTTCTTTACCTCAGTGTCTTTCATAAAAAGATTAACTATGTTGCCCCCTTACATTGAATAGCCAAGACTTTTTTAATACAGGTGAAAGCACGGATGTGAAATGCTATTGTCCGGCATGCATTTATCTTGATGAAGAGCTTAATGAAACATCAATTGTTTACTTAAGTTTTCCTAGATCTGCAATGAAATTTAATGTGTGTAGATTCAGTAATGTAATTAAAAATATTCTAAATAGCATTAATAACTCTATTTTCTCAGAACAAAAACAAGCTAGTGAGGCAAAAGCACATAACAACAAGAAACAGTACTGAAATAGATATTCTTGCAGGAAAGAACTAGAGCCAAGACAAAGACAAAGAAAAACACATGCAAGTTAATATGAGGAAATTTTCTCTGAAGCATAAAAATGAAAGGGGTCAGTGAAGAGGCAAAACTTTTTTCTGTAATTTACTCAAGTAAAAAAAAAAGGAAATTTTGTTCTCTTGCTGACTTCTTTTACAAGTTCCACTCTCAAAAAACAATTATTTTATGAAATATAATAGCAACTGACTTTATTTTTAGGGTTCCAGCATCCCATAGCCAAAAACAAATAGTGCCATCTGCCGCTGTAGAAGACAGGTATCTCTTTGAGCCACTGCACAATGGTGAGAACTGAAAATCAAACACAGGAAAAACTAGTCTTGAGACAAGAATGACAAAGTCCAAATAATAAAAAAAATCTACTTTTTCACCAAAATAACAACCATTAAAGGCAACAGAAAACAACCAAACCATCCAAATCATAACTACTATGGTCTGTATAATATACTTTTTGTTTTAAATTGTACATACTAAAGCATATTAAACTGTAACCGAGAAAATGGTTCTAAGGAATCAAATAGTTACCTGTAGTGATGTGATGGATGCACTGTGTCCCTGAAGAACAGCTAGAGGTGCACAAGTTCGAAGGCACCAAACACGGATCATTTTATCACAACTTCCAGCTGCTATCATAGTGTTCTCATAGTTGACAGCCATGTCTGATATTTCTGCAGCATGTCCTCTTAAAGTAGCTAACAATCTCCCATCGTCTGTGGCCCAGATTTTCACAAGACAGTCATCAGAACCCTTGAAATAAGAATGGATGCTAGTAGAATTAATTCTACATATAAGAACACAAGTCTGTAACATGTATAAAAAGAAACCATTTGCTATGTCCAGCTCTTAACAATTATATTTTAAGCATTTAGAATACTATTTACATATTTGTTGGTAGTTTTCCTCTTCATACAGCTATTTAAGCCATTTTATTACATTCACTGTGTGCCCACCAGAAAAAAAAAATTGAATTAGGTAGTAATTAACATTCTGCCTATGGTCCTCCCATCCTACAATCACATCTCATGAAGGATTCTGAATTTCCGAGGTACAAGTATACAAGTAGTATACACTAGTGACTAATACTATGCATACTACTTTTCATATATAAAACTTTTGGGGTAGCCTCTCCTGGAAAGCTCAAAGTATAATATGAGATTTTCATCATCAATGTTTAGCTAAATACATAACAACTAAAACTCATCTGTACTAAGTCAATAAAAATACAGGAAGAAATCACAGAAGAGTTTCTCATCAATATCTATATTTGTAAGTAAATATGCCTATGTAGAGGTTAGATATTTCAGATCTTTTATTATAAAAACCTCCAAATTGTTTTAAATTAGTGTCATAAATACTCAAATGTAAGCATCCCCAAGTTCAAAATTTATCAATATTTGTCATACCCAGTTACCGCAAAACACTGACTGAACTTCAAAATGAATTAGATGGAGTAGCAAGTGGTCTGCTCATGTAGTATTTGGTAAATGTAAAATATAGTACAATAAAATTAAGTTATTAGAGCAGAAGAGGAAGATCAGAAGAGGTAGTAAGAATAAAAGGGTAACAATTGTAAATTGAAATGAACTACGGCAGAGCCTGACTTCCAGAAAGATGGTCTACACCACCACCTGGACATATAGGAAGAACCCTATAAATATAATTCTTAAAGGCTTTTAAAACACTTGTTTGATTTAAATTATCTAATTTTAAAAGCTTGATCAATTTATCCAGGCCATCATTTATGGTTCAACACTTAAAGAAATGTAGTGTAATTACCCTCTATACCTATAGCTCAGCAAGCCAAGTGTAGATTGTAAGTATTGGGAAAATTACATGCATCTGTGCCCAGTATTTATATAGTTTTTCCTTGTATTATTCCATAAACAACAAAGAATAAAAAGTACTATTATAAATAACAGAGAAATGACTTTAAGTACACAAGAGGATGAATATAGGTTATGTGCAAGTTATACATCATTTTATCTTCTCTGTATCGTTCAGATTTTATTATATGTGTTGCCAAAGCAAGCACTATACATCATTTTATATAAGTAACTTGAACATCCAGAACCTGGATGTCCACAAAGATCCTTGACTCATCCTCCACAGATATCAAGGGGCACTAACTGATTATGGTTCTGACTTGTATTTATCACACAAATGAAACTCTAATTGTACAGAAAGAGATCATGACAAAAATAAAATCATTTCTATTCTTCAAAACACTAATAGAATTCACTTCGTTTTCATGAATTTGGTAAGTTTGCTTTGTACTGTACTATGGTTATTTCATGTTTCCCGTGTCAACCAGGACCATTCCAGCTTTTCTACCAAATGTAAGCTTTAATGAAAGGCAACTTGTGCTTCCTACAGCATGTTTTCACAAAGTAAAACCTAACTAAAGTCTCATTATATTCCTGAGTTCATTCTTTAGTACTTAGCAATTTAAAATCACTTTATAAATCTGCTCTACTTAAGTGTCAAAAACAAAAAGAAATGCACATTTTCCCTCATGTAATTATTCCAATTAACCTTTCTTTTCTCCCTTCAAATTGCAAGAGAAAACAATCATTTATTGATTGATTGATTGGTGGAGGGTCTCACTCTAGCCCAGGCTGGCCTCAAACTCACAATAATCCTCATACCTCTGCTTCCTGAGTGATGGGATTAAAGGCATGTGCAAATTCAGGGAAATCTCTCTCTACTATGGCCTATCCTCATCCTTAAGGGCAAAGAGCTTCTAGCAGAATTTCACACAGAACTTTTCAACATCCCTGTGCAATTTATAGCTCATACATCACTACTTTTGATCACTTATTTAAGGAAATCGAAAGTAAAGGTCTTATCGCAAACTGACATAGGTTTTCCAAGTAGCAGTATGAAATACAAATGCAGAAAAACCAAGTAGTAGAGAAGAAAAATAATATGGAGAAAACACAAAACCACTTAAGTTAGGCATAATGACAATGACACATACATGTAATCCATAATGGCAGACATAATGGATGAGGATTCCAAAGTCATCTAGGTTATTTAACAAGTTTGAATGAAGCCAGCTAGACTTAGTAGGAACGATGTCTCCAAAAAAAAAAAAAAAAGGAGGGAGAGGGGTCTGGAGAGATGGCTCGTTGTTTAAGGCACTTGCCTGCATAACTTAATGACCGGAGTTTGATTCCCCAGAACCACATGCCCAAGGTGGTACATGCATCTGGAGTTCATCTGCAGTGGCTGGAGGACCTGACATGCCCATTTTCTCTCTTTTATCTCTCTCTGCTTGCAAATAATATTAAAACCAAATAAATGTACTCTAAATGTGTTTATTTCTTTTACTATATTAGTAAACCCAGGGCCCCTAGAATGCTAGACAAGTGCTCTGCCATTGTGCTACATCTTCAGCCCCTTACAAACATGTTTTGTATACTAAGGAAGATAAGTTAAAAACTGACAACTTGTTTAAAAAAAATTCAAACTGTTGAGGCTTCCTTTTCCACAGACCTAACTCCAGTCCCACAAATAGTAGAAAGGTTAATATAAGCAAAATACAGCATCTTAGCCTTTAATCAAAGGAAAATGGATATTAAAATAAAAGCAATTTTACAAATGGTGAAATACAACATTAAAATAGGATACATTTTGGGGCTGGAGAGATTGTTCAGTGGTTAAGGTGCTTGCACAAAGACCCTAATAACCCTGGTTCAATTCCCCAGTATCCACGTAAAGCCAGATGCTCAAAATGGCACATACATCTGGAGTTCATTTGCAGTGGCTGGTGGCCCTGGCATACTCATTCTCTCTCTTTCTCTGCTTACAAATATTTTTTTTAAAAAATAGGACACATTTCTTTTCAGAAGTATAAAGGAGGAGGAAGACTTCCCAATGACCAAGAGTCAGAAAAAGAAAACAAGACTATTCCTCAAAGACAGAGAAGAACTTCAGAAATCTGCAAAGGAGTGAAAGGATACCTGAAAAGTGTAGAGAAAAAGACTGCAATTCACAGGTAAGAAGCAACCTGAAAACAGCTTCAGCCATTCAGCCACCAAGTGAGGGTACGGAGTGATGGTTAATCTCCAGTTGTCAATTTGACAGGAGTTAGAATTACCATAGAAACAAATCTCTGGTCATGTATGTGAGGGATTTTCTAGATTACATTAGCTCAAGTGGGAAGATACACCCCACCTGACTGTGGGTGGCTCCATCTCACTATATCAAAATAAGCATTGGACATTCATTCACCTTCCTCTACTTCCTCCCTGCAGATGTGGTAATGTGACTCCAGCTGCTTGCTCCTGCCATGCTTTCCTTGCCATGAAGGGACTCAAACTGTAGGTCAAATCAATCCTATTCCTTCTAGAAGCTTCTGGCTGGGTATTTTGTCCCGGCAAGAATAAAGTAGGTAAGAAAGCACAGTCCTACCCTCAGGACAAGCACACACTCTCAACAAACCTCAAACCCAGCTGTGAATTTTTATTTTACTGTGACAGTAATTTCTGCAAGCAGACAGGTCATTGATGAACAGAAATCTCATTTTGTTACTCTTTGTGATTCAAAGATCAGTAGCTGGGTATTATCTTGAGAGAACCTAGATGGTAAACAGTGAGCTACCCTGGGGGACTGAGGTCAGGAAATAACCTCAAGCTGGAAAGCTACAATTTAGTCTGCTACAGCCCCTTGTGAGGAAAGGGCCATACACTGACAAACCAAAATACCTAAGAGGCAGAAGGCCTGGCTAAGACAGAAGTATGCAGGTAGCCAATTTCAACTAAGAATAAACCAGGAAAGTTTGATGGCCCTGAGCTTGGCCAGTGAATGGATCAAACTCTGGAGCCATGTATGCTTAGTTATCAAGTGTAGATAGAGCCTGAGAACTACCGCATCACTCCACCAGGATATTAATATTCAAGAGGTCTTAGCAAAGTATGAGAGCAGACCCTCTGCCTGATCTTGGTGCTTTCCAATTCCTAATGTACTTGGGAGGCTACCCTCAGCTAAAACATCAGCTACACCAGTGGGTGCAATCTGGGAAGTATAGGAAGGTGAGAAAACCTGACCAACCTACAGACTACAAATAAACGTGGCCAGTAGAGACCCCCTAACATGCAAAGGAAAGCTACCAAAAAGACAACTCTGGTGGACATCAGACAGTTGTCTAACAGACTGAGCATCCGCATAAACCATAGTGAAGTCAAGAGTCTACAAATTCAAATGACATTCCCCATTTCCTTGGATATAACTGGCAATAGCCATATTTTTTCTTCACGTCCAATTTTTGAGGACCTAGAAAGATCTATTCCAACTCTCCCCACTCTTTTTTATACTTTTAAATTTTCACTTTTTTTTTGTTCCCCTTCATGGATTCACATAATTTTTTAAAAATATTTTATTTACTTGAGAGACAGTGAGAAAGATGCAAAAACAAAGAATGAGTACACCAGGGCCTCCAGCCACTGCAAATATACTCCAAGCACATGAACCAACTTTTGCATATGGCTTTAGGTGGGTACTTGAATTCGGGTCCTACTTTGCAGGCAAACACCATCTCTCCAGCCCAGATTCATGTAATTTTAATTCATAAAATTTTTCATTCCTGGACAGTAATTTTTCTTAGTCCCCCCCCCCTTTGTGCCCTGTTGCCATTCTCACTGGCTATATTTACTAATCGTTTTTATGTCTATTTTTCACTCCTAATCTTACATTTGTCTTTGAGCTTTTTCATTAAAGGAAACTTTAAGGTTTCCTTTTTCTGATTTCCTGTTCTTTTCTATTTCCTTCTATAACACTCTTGTAACTTTGTCATCTTTTCCTATTTTTGTATTTAACCTTAACTTCCCCTATTATCCCACTTTCCTGGCCTCCTTCCTTTATCTCATTCATTTACTACTGCCAAATTTAACTAATTTTTTGCACATATGTGGTGCTTGTATGTGAGTGGAGTCAAGGTGTGTATACCAGGTACCTTCCTTTTTGTTTTACTGAGGCACCCAGAACACCCACTGATTCAGCTAGTCTAGCTAGCCAGTTTGCCCGGGATTTCCTCTCAGCTCCCCATATATGCCTGCCGCTGCACCCACTGACATTTAGGTGGGTGCTATGGATCTGCACTCATACTTGTTTGACAAGTGCTTTATGAGCCATCTCCTCAGTCTCCAAACTAAATAATGTGAACTTTATTACAAATTCCAAAGTTTTGAGTGATTGTAAGTGTAATCCTGTGTTGTGTCTGGTTTGGTGTTGCTGCTATTGCATTAGTTTGTTTTCTTCTAATTGAAGAGTACTAAGGAATGTGCCTTCAAGAGCAAGCTACTCGACAAGAAACCACCCAAATAAAACCAGAATACATACAATGCCACAGACATGCCCATCATAACAGAAAGGAGAGGAACATGAAAAGGCAAGGCAACATGACTCCTTGAAAATTCAGAACTCCTCTGCTAGACAAGGTACAGACAGGGGTAAATACTGGATGAAGATAACACAGATATGTTCTACTACAGGTTGAGAAGTAATCAAGAGAGGGGGGAGGAAGAGATATGGATGGCTGAGAAGATTAATTTTGACTGTCAACTCAACAGAATCTAAATCAAACGGAAAACAAGCCTCAGGGCATGCTTATGAGGGATTAACTAGATTAGATTAGGATTCTCTTGAACAGGTTAGTTGAGATGGGAAGATCCACTCTAATTTGGGACCAGAGTCCTGGATTATATAAACAGGAGAAAGTAGCTGACAGTAGCACTCATCAATGAAGAGCAGCTGCCACAGCGACTCATTCCATGCCTTCCTCACCATGACAGTCTGGAACCTTGACCTGAAAGCCAAAAGAAGCCCTTCCTTAACTTGTTCTTGTCAGGCAACAAGAAAGTAACTACACTTTTCCTGGAAATTTCATCTTCATTTTTCTTTATAGCCAAGTCAAACTCCACTGTGTATAGGACCGTATTTTCTTTATAGCAATGATCTTCCTAGCGTGTTACTTCATTCAGTCATTTACTTTAGTTCAAGAGTAGAAACCGCCTAAGACTCTATCCAGATAAACTGCCTCCCAGGGAGCTGCTGGGCACTTCAATGACTAAGCCCAGGTGCTGAGGGCAGCAGAGGCATCACAGTGAAATATTAGTTGTCAGATTGCCATGATTTTTAAAATTCTGATGAGAATTTCTTAAAAAGTGAGGCCAAAAACCATTGGTAGGTTTCACTAAAGAGTTGAAGGTCCTTGAGTTAGATTTTATATTTAATGTTTTTTTAATGTGTATTTTTAAAAACTCCTCTTAAAGAGTACAGAAACCCAGTGTGAACTAGTCAATGCATGCTTAATATCAACTATGGCTGTGTTCATTTTTCTCTGCTGATCAAATAACTTTTAAAAAGGCAGGAAAGGGGTTAAAAGAATAAAGCTTATTTTTAAGCAAGAGGGGAAAAAAAGCCCAACAGATTCCTTTGGAAGGAGGGAATTCCTAAAATGGAAAATTCACCAGTTCCACTGGGAACTGGACTTTTTTTATGAACGAGGGAATCCCATCCATCCATAGTCCATGGTTGGTCTTGTGGGAGTTTAGGAGAGAGACCCCACACAATGTTGCCAAGCTCCTCCTTAACCCCTCCCTAGTCAGAGCTTTGCCTGGCCTCCTATAGGATAATAATGGGTATTCTTTTTTTTTTTTTTCCTTAAACATGTATGTACTTTTCTCTGGAGATTTTTTTTTTCCCGATTCCACACCCCAATAACCTAATAGCAGTTAGGGTAATTTCTTCAGAAGTGGGATTGTGATAGTTTCAGGCAAGTTCCATAGATTCCAAGCCTGACATTTGACCAAGCCCTCCCCTTGAGTGGGAGGTGTCTACCTAGAGTTCAAACCTAGGCGTTACAACTGATTGGTTAGGTATGAACCAACCAGCTGTCTCTCTGCTCACCTGGGGCAGGAACACTAACTGAACAGATAATTCTGTCTTTTTCCCTCCACATGGTCTAGCAGAAGGACTTCTGAATCTCAAGGGCTGTGGTAAGGTTCTCCCAGTCCTCACCACTAATGGCTGTGATGAGGGGCTGGATTTCTTTCTCACATGAACCTTTCCCTCTCATGATCTTTTCTTTTCCTGCTTGTTTAGCTAAACACATAGATTTTGGCTAAAACCTCTCCCACGTGTCCTCTCCACACTGGTGGCTGGAGATCTCTGTAACTTCCCATTTTCCTTTAAATAAAGTCTCCCACTATACCTTATCCTCTGGTGGTCTATAATTTTATTTCTTTATAGAGAAGAATTCGGGTACTCCTTAAATTTTGAGATGCACTGGAACTTTATCTAAGTATTATCTAAGTTCTAATCCCCAGCTCAGCCATTCCAGTCTGCTTTAGTGCAGACGAGGGTGGTGGTTGGTCCATCCATGATGTATCCAGTAGTGCCCAAATCCCAGAAAGCACACCAAGCTAGTGTGCTTGTAGGGAAATTCACAAGAAACAAACTTTTAAAAAAGAAAAAGGGGAGGGGAGGAGAGGGGAAAAGGAGGGAAGGGAAGAGAAAAAGAAAGAGGGGAGGGGAGAAAGGAAAGCAGAGGGGAGAGACGAGGGAGAGAGAGGAGAGGAGACACATGTGACAAAGCAGAAGAGGGGACTATGAGGCAGGGATACAATGAGAACTACCCTGAAGGGAAGAGGAAAGGCAGTGGGGGATAAACTGGAAGAAAGCATAATGACACGTATGAATGAAAATGCCATAGTAAAACACATTATTTTGCATACTAACAAGTAGTGTAAAAAAATTAAAAAGTAGAGAAGGAACAGGGTAGAGAGAGCAGTTTAGAGCAGGTCAGGAAAAACACTAGGTAACTGAAACCTCAACAAAACACAACACAACAAACACCTGAGCAGATTTTCCTGAAAAGGGAAAGTGGAGGAACAAAATAATGAACAAGGAAATAAAGCATAGAAAAATGAAAGCAGTAAGAATCGCTTCTGAAAAAAAATAATGAAAAACATGCTTTTAAAAAAACCTGCTAAAATTTCTGTGGCAGAATTTTAGAAACATGTTGACTGGCAAAGCTTCTTGTTTTGTATTTTTTTTTTCCCCAGCAAAGCTCTAACGCCCAGGAGGAAAACAAAGTTGTCACTTCTTCCACTAACAAGAGAGTTCTCAGACTGCGGAAGAGATCTGGAAGTAAAGTAAACTTAACTTAAACTGGGAAGGTTTAACCTAAAGAAAAAAATCAGAGGGGCTTAAAAGTCTGTTAACAGGCTTGAATTGAACCTAGGAAGGTAGCTACTAGACAATGTGAATAAAACGAGGTCACTCACCATGTTTTATTTAGTCTGGCCCTGCTAATTTCTGTTGTTTCCCAATAGATCTGAAGATACAAGGCCTAACTTTAGAGACAGAAATTTTTGGTGTTATCAGCTTATAGATAGTAGTTGAAAAAAAAATGAGATTGCCAAGAGCCAGCAATAAAGAGTAATTAGCTATAAAATCATAAAATTGAAGATTTATTTTGGAACTTACTTTTAAGTGTCTAACCCTGAGCCAGGCTGAAAGAGCAGTGGGCAGTTATTTTCCTATTAGACTTGCCTTACTTGGGAAGAGTGCTCCTCAGCACGTCCTCACTTGTTTGCTAATATCAAACCTAGCGTACACGAAAAAAAGGCACAATAAAACAGAATGCAAACCTTTAGCTCACCTAAAATATGACACCAAATTTAGTGTTTTTTTTTAATTTCAAGATTTCTTGTCAATTATGGTACATGTATGTGCTCACACGCACGCAAATACACAAAAATTAGTAAACTACATAAAAAGTTTACGGGGCAAAACTCAAATAATAACAATTTTTTTTTTTTTTTTTTTTTTGTGGTGGTGGTGGTGGAACATGCCTTTAATCCCAGCACTCGGGAGACAGAGGGAGAATTGCTATGACTTCCAGGTCAGCCTGGGTTAGAACAAGACCCTGCCTCAAAAAAAAAAAAAAAAAGAAAAGAAAAGAAAAAAGTAGGTAATGTCTAATAATACTTCTGGCCTTTTTTTGCTGATGAAGGAAAGTCTCACAGATTCTCCTACAGCTTTCTATTTTATAATCCATTGGACTTTCTGATTTTTTTCTTACTCAAGAAAACAAGTGCCATAAATCTGACACAAAAATCTCATGAAGCTTCCAACACAGGCCCACAAATCACTTAAACCTGATGCAGAAACAGTATGTTCAAAAAATTTAATAATTATTTTCTGAAATTCTAGTTTTATTGAAACTACTTATCATTTGTCAAAAGGAAACTAAAGGAGAACCACATCCATTTGCAAATAGGTCAGTTTTGTTCAGATAACCTTAAAGTTAAAATGCAGCTTCAGTCACATGGTCCAATTACTACTTTGACATAAAAATAAACTAGTTAATGTTTAACTATAAATAGAAAATAGTGTTCATAGAAAACCCAATATTATTTAGCAGAGTAAATGAAGAGAATTCTAATTTCTTTCTGTTATATATTGAGTCAGGGATTTTACCTCTTGCTGTCAATGAAAATAAAGTAAAAAACATCATGAATATTTTTAAGCACTCAACTTCACTCTGTTACTCAGGCTAAAATGTAGCTGGGTCAGCAACAAGAAGCTGTTTATAAGTTAAGCTTACTCCAACTGTTTTCAAGAAAAAGCCACTGATTTTCTTTTTCACCAATCTACCAAGCCTGTTTCCTTTCGCTCAGATGTTAGCCAAGATTTCAGGGTCAATCACTTCAACACATGCTGAGTTTTCTCACCCTCCTGTCTTTCTCCACCAGATCACCTGCTCGTACCTGCTGTCAAAGATACCCAGAGTGAGCGTCATCTACCACCCAAGCATGCTGATTCTGCTGCACTGCAAATTCAGAAACAGTGCTTCCTGTTTGTCTTAGCAGTCCCTCTCTTACTACTCACTCCTTCTGTCACCTAAAGCCCAGCACATAAACGCTCAGCACATAAAATAGTTCACATTGTAAGCAGATTTAATTGTAGGTCTAATTAACTATTCTTTAACTATTTTTAACCAGCCTCCAAACACTCTCCTATTTATTCTATTACCCTTAAAGCTACTGTATATCCAAGATCTCTTCTCATACAAGTTTGCTCTGTCAGTTCCTTCCAATTTGTTTTTCACAAGTTGTCTTCCTTTAAATTATAACCTGGATCTCCTTCCCATATTACAAACTGTGCTAGGCCTGCTGCACAAGCTCTATCCTTTGTAATTCTGCACTGGGGATAGATTTCAGGGGTTAAGTGCTTGTCCACTTTGCACAAGGCCCTATGTTCAATCCGAGAACCAAAATAAAAAAATGAAAGAATTCAATTTTACAGAAGCTTCAAGATTTATACACTCACACATACAGACCATGCACACACACACAATTAAGGATTATTAAAAAGAGACATCCTGACAGGCATATCATGCCTGTAATCTCAGTACTTGGGAGGCAACTTCCAGACCAGCCTGGTCTACCTAAGAAGTTCCAGGCCAGCCTGAGCAAAACAGGGAGGCCTTGTCTCAATACAGCAGGAAAAGACATTTTATCAAAACCTTTCCTGAAATCCACTCTTTGTTCTCCTTGGTCTCTTACTCCGTAACAGGTCACAAAAGAAACTTGATGACTTCTTCCACCCCATCAATATCTCTATCTCATGCTTAATGTTAATGTCACTTTATGCTATATCCAATAATACATAATTCCATATATTCTCCCTAAATTTAAAAATGCCCGCCTATAAATCTGCAATAGCCAACTCAGCTTAACTAAGGTGTCACTTTTCTAGTAAAAATCTTACCAATTTCTACAAGGTTGAATTAGAAACCTCTCCCCTATTATAATTCAGTAATTTGGGTACCATTTGTCTAGTGTTTATCATATGGCGTAAACATTGTCTTTTTACCATTTGTAAACTCTCCAAGGAGAGATATTATGCCTTTAATTTTATGTCCCAGATACTCTGAACAGCATTTGGCTCCTAAATTTCAAATTTATTAAAAAGAATAAACTCCTATACTTTGCTGTGGCTTATTGTACTAAAAGAAGTATTTTTCTGTTCCTTTGCCTCATGTAATGGAAAAGACACATTTTACCTTTCTGAAAAGGGGGGGGGGGAGGATCTCTGCCTTTTATGTACTCAATTGGCCTTAGTATTGTTGTCTTGGTTCTAAAAATTCATTATTTGTGTCTCTCTGGTAAACATAATTTAAGGTAATGATCCTGAAGCCAAATAAAAAATTTCAGGGTTAAATGAGAATTAGACTTGGTAATTTTTCTATCTCCTCTCCCCATCCCCCGTTATTCTATTAGGAAAACATTCATGAATAAAATACATTAGAACAAAATGACAGTTTCCTAATATAGAATTTTAGTCACTAATTGCAGCAATTTCTTTTAGTATCATAAATAGCATTTATAAGTAATGTTTAATTCAGGGAGACAAAGAATGTAGCTCAGAAATACAATGCTTGCCCAGCATGCCCAAGAGCCTGGCCCTGCATTCAAGCCTAAGTACCATAAAATGCGTGAGTGAATTTAGTTTGGTTAAAAAATAGGTAAAATTTACTTAAAATTGTCTAGAAATTAACAACAGCAGCAGAAGAAACTTAATGGTGTTTTTATGTACAGCCTGTTCACTACTAATCATATGAAGTGTTTCATATAAACAAAAATCTAATTATGGTGGTACTATTATCTACTCCTTTCTCTTTTTAAGAGATAATCAAAACTAGAATTAAAAAGAGAATCTCCCACAGTTGCACTGCTAAGTAGTAGTAAAGCAGTAACGGAGAACAGCCGTCTGCTAACAAAGCTGAGGTTCTTCACCACAGCACTACACGGTATCTGGCTGGGCCAATGCAGAAGAGTCATCAGTCCCTTGGAAAAAGCTTTTTAATCTATTTATATCAGCATTAAAAAAATAAATCTGCAAGGTCTTAAAATATAGATACATGAAAAGGAAATGCTGTTTGACCCATTTATTCTAATAAACATTACTGTATTCTCTCACTTGACTCGCTCTTGGTCAGTCATGATCTACTATCATAAAGCTTTACCCACCTACCATCTGTTTTTCCAAGACTTATTTTCAGCACACTCGTCAGTATCTAGTGTGCTCTTAGTTGAATGAAAAAATATCCACCATCCATCACACCTTATTAGGTAATGTCAACAGTGTGTATAAATGTACCCTACTACCACTTGAAGTGATAATCCTAAAACTAAAAGAAAATTTTAAAACAAGGCTCTCTATTCTTTCCATTTTCTACTGTAAGGAAACATTTCAGAATCTGTAATTGCATGTCACAAGTAACAAATTACAAATGAGACGAGTTTGACACAAATGGTAAATCGTATCACATTCTTACAGTATTCTCTGTGATAAACTACTAAACTGTGCCATTATAATTCAACAGTGACCATAAACAATAAATAATCAATTGTGTCTACATCTCAATAAAACTTAATATACAGAAAGTGGGTTAGATTGACCCACAGGCAGAAGTATTCTTCAAATGCCATACCTACTCTTCTACTAAACTATAAAGATAGCAACAAGTACATTGTTTCATTGCAGCTGCCTCCAAAAAAACTACAGATTATGTATCAAATTTTTATGAAATCAGACAATTTTAATGTTTACAATACATATTTTTAAAGAATTTTGTGTAAGGTACTTTACTAATATAGACAATGAAGAGACTATCTCAGTGCCAAGAGAATAATTTTATAATCAACAAGGTAAATGCAAACATAATGCAGTTTCTTGTCAAAGAATTCGTTCAGACATTATAAATGCCAAATATGCTTTAGATTTTGAGAGTTCAACATTAGTATATGAAATTCAAATTATTAATATTCAGTTACTATTTAAAATATAAATAAAATATAAATAAAAGCAAACATTTTAGCAAAAACAGAGATGTCTGTTCTTCACTTGGATATAAAAATCTGTCAGGAGCAAATTTCACTTTTGTTTCATGAAAACTGATGGAGATGGGGGCTGAGGAGATGGCTCAACAGTTAAAGGTGCTTGCAAGCCTGCTGAGCCAAGCTTGATCATCGTCAGCACCCACATAAAGCCAACTGCAAAGTGTCTATGTCTTTTAGGAAGCTTCCAAACTTGGAAAAAGTCAAGGTTTAAATAAAACCATGTCATAGCATGTTTAAAAAAAAAAAACAAAAAACACTAGATTTCCAGTTTCCCATTAAAAAAAAAATCAATAAATTATTACTTCAAATTCTCCTATAAGCACAGTTTTCTTCAATTCCAGCTGAGTAAAGACAATACTTTAGAAATGACTTACAGTAAATATCCGTCTGCCAGTTCGATCAAAAGTCACACAGTACACGGATGACAGGTGTCCAAGGATCCGCTTATGCATCTTCATGTGCTGATACACAGCAGTTGGAACAAGCCGCTCAAGTCTGTATTTCCCATTCAGCTTCCTTGAAAACAGAGTATCCGCTACCAAGAAAATGAGGGAATATAAATGTAACCCACAAAACGTTTCTTTAAAATTTCCAGACTTTAAGAATTTTCCATATTTTGTCACACTATTAAAAGTAAATATGCTTTCTGATCTGTATGGCTCCTAGTTAAAAGTTTTTAATACATACAACATTTCACTAGAAAGAATGTAATTCCTCACTACTGTCATTTTATAAACAATTAGTAAGTGCTTTAAAACGCGCTCTGGCAAAAGTGTAAAGAAGTCTGGGTTTCATCGTAGCTTTGTGCCATATTTTGTGACTTTCAACAGGTCATTTAACTGTATTTAACTATTTTCCTTACAAATGCAGTTGAATATGGATTCCAGTGATTTTTTTAAACCACACATCCACACATACTTGAATATCCTAAATATGACTCAGAATTTTTAAGAAATCTTTGCAAGAGTGACAAATAAGTTGTCATCTGTACTATTAGAAATGTACTTAAACTGAGGATACCAAATACCTGTAAGGATTCCTCCTCTAGAATCCAATCCCTTCCAAGAGTTTACTAAAGATGATGGACTAGGTGCTCAGTAAATATATGATGACTAATCTCGTGCCTTATTAACCAATAGATTATCTTAACAGAAAGCTGTTTTCACCAATGGAAACACCATCTACATAGGGTAGTTAGTACTACAGCTTCTCACTTGAATTTAATCAGAAAGAAAACACACACCCACAGACACGCACCTGTACCCGCATGCCTAACAATTATGTCCTAGAGTTGATGAAACA